>PISX010006316.1:0-98454 GCA_004024625.1 Mellivora capensis
CAAAAAATTGAAGCTGAAGGAAAACTTCCAGACTCTTTTTATGAAGCCAGCATTACCCTGATCCCCAAACCAGGCAAAGACCACACCAAAAAGGAGAATTTCAGACCAATATCACTGATGAATATGGATGCTAAGATTCTCAACAAGATCCTAGCAAACAGGATCCAACAGCACATTAAAAAGATCATCCACCATGACTGGGTGGAATTCATCCCTGGCTTACAAGGGTGGTTCAACATTCGCAAGTCAATCAATGTGATAGAACAAATCAGTAAGAGAAGAGAGAAGAACCACATGGTCCTCTCAATTGATGCAGAAAAAGTATTTGACAAAATCCAGCATCCATTCCTGATTAAAACACTTCAAAGTATAGGGATAGAGGGAACATTCCTGAACTTCATAAAATCTATCTATGAAAGACCCACAGCAAAAGATCTATTTTTTTGTTTTTGAGGAAACTCCATACTGTTTTCCATGGTGGCCACAATTTTCAATGTAACTGGATTTATTCATATATTTTATTTAAGGTATCATCTCTTCCACGAAAGAACTGGACGGCAACTCCCAGCATCTATCTGATTGTTCCTGGTTTTATTTGGTCTAGATCAGTGATTCTCAATTGGAGACAATTTTGCCCCCAGGAGAATTTACCAATGCTTAGAGAAATTTTTAGTTGCCACAACTTGTTGGGCAGAAAAGTGCTCCTGGGTACCTAGTAGATAGAAGCCAGGGATGCTGCTAAACATCCTGAGATGCACAGGACAGCCCCCACGACAAAGAATTATGAGGCCAAAATGAATAGTACTGAGATCAAAAAGGTCTTGCTTAAACCAGCGGTTCTCAACCCTAGATGCACATTAGAATTACCTAGAGAACTTTTTAAAATGGCAATATTGCCTGGACCTCTCCCCAACCAAAACTTTGGACCTGAGTGGCCTGGGATAGATGTTGGCATATTGGGGTGTGTGTGTTTGTCTGTGTGTGTGTGTGTGTGTGTGTGTGTGTGTGTGTTTATTCATTTATTTATCAGTTCCACAGGTGATGTGCATGTTGCTGCACAATCAGAATTGTGAACCACTGGTCTAGATGAAGCTAACGAGTTTACATGAAGAAATGGAAAAGAGGGGCGCCTGGGTGGCTCAGTCATTAAGCGTCTGCCTTCAGCTCAGGTGGTGATCCCTGAATCCTGGGATTGAGGCCCACATCTGGCTCCCTGCTCAGCAGGGAGTCTGCTTCGCCTTCTCCCACTCCCCCTGCTGGTGTTCCCTCTCTCGATCGCCCTCTCTCTCTGTCAAATAAATAAATAAATTTTTTTTTTAAAAAAAAAGGAAAGAAAGAAATGGAAAAGATAGTTACAGTGAGAGGAAATCCTTATTGGGACTTTTGCCAGAAGAATTCCTGTGCTCCCTCCTTCCTCTCCAGTTGTGCCAGGAGAGTCTTTTGCCAGAGATCTCATTAGAATTCGCTCTTTGTTATAGCATTTCCCCAAATGGTGTGTTTACTAATGGGAATAAATCTCATTTAAATTAGACTCAAAAAACTCAAAATATTCACTCCTCACAAGCTTTTGCCTAAACTCCTTCCTATGAAAAGCCGTATGGTTATTTTTTTTCCTCTGTCCCCAAAATGCCTTTGTTTACCTCTCTTACCTTGCATCTGCAGTGTTACTCTCTTTCCTGCAAATTCATCCTGTCCTTGGCTCCTTCTTCATATGCTCTCTTTGGTCCACTGCTTAATTACTTCTAACTCATCCCAGAAACGAATCTCTTCCAGCCAGATTCTCTCACGTGATCCTAAGTCAAAGTGCAGGAAAATGTGAAGTCCTTAGGAAACATCAGTGGTTCAGAATCCCTTCTGGCTCTGTTCTCTGTGCCAGAAGTAGCTTATTAAATTACTGCTGTTATTGTTTAATGGGAAGTCAAAATAAGTGGGGGGGGAAAGAGGTTATTTAATTTCTCTAATTTAAGTTTCTCCATATAGATTAACTTAGAAAGCTCACTAGGCTGAGTGAAAGGTTTAAAAATATAGTATGGAAAATGATTTTGGGCACATGTGCAACAGGGCTGATGATTGTGAATGTTGTACAATAAATGTAGAGATCATTCCCTCCTCCAGATAACAGTTTTACCATCAGCTGCTGGAAGTCCAATTTCTGCCAAAGGAGCAAGGTTATTTTAAGTTATTTGACAAAATGGTTTTAACTCCCAGAAATAAAGCAAGTTGCTTTAATGCATATCAGCTGTAGGCTTTATTTCCTCCTCATGTAACATGCTTTTGCAGAGTAAATGGAAAACTCCTACAGACTATGGAAGTTGGACATTTTCTATTTTTAAAAAAATGACAAATGAAAATGGTGGAAGCAACATAGTTAGAGATCTCAGAACTCCGATGGCTGCCATATGGCAAAGGTAATCCTGTAACACAGACCAAGGAGAGCAGAGCATTAAACATAATGTGACTTGTACCATGCAAGTATTTGTCATCAGTGCCAAAGAGAATCTGAGGAGTGTTTGAACAAGAAATAACTTGGTGCAGCCATTAAAAAAAAAAAAAAAGGACACGATCTTGCTGTTTGCGACATGGGTCACCTGGAGGGTACTATGTTTGGGGAAACAAGTCAGAGTAAGAAAGACAAATACTGTATGCTTTCACTCATATGTGGAATCAAAAGACAAATCAAACAAAACCAAGAATAAACAAATAAACAAAAAACAGAACCAGACCTAGAAATACAGAGAACTAATTGATGGTTGCCCAAGGGAATGGGGTGGGGGAAGATGGGCAAAATTGATGAAGAGGAGGGAGAGACACAGGCTTCCAGTTATGGACTGAATAAGTCCTGGGAATATATGGCACAGGATAGGGAATATAGTCAATGATATTATAATAGCATTGTATGGTGACAGATGGTAGTTACACTTAACGATGGCAGAGCATTGTGTCGAGAGAAGTTAAATCACTATGTTGTATACCTGAAACTAATGTAACATTGCATATCAACTATATTCAAATTAAAAATTATTAAAAAGGAAATAACTTGGAAAAAATAAATACCCATGCTCATGAATTACAAAGGAACTATTCCTTTCTTAGCCATTTGCCTTTTAACTCCCTGTATTGGGTAAACCTGTTACATCTGAGGTTTATATATATATATTTTTTTTTTCACAAAACACCAAATAGTAAATATCTTGGGCTTTGGGGGCCATACTGTGTCTGTCTCAACATCTCAGCTGTGCCTCTGTGGTTTTAAGGCAGCTATAGACAACATATAAACAAATGGTGCATACTAATAAAACTTTGCTTATGGTTGCTGGAATTTCAATTTCATATAATTTTCACTGTCACAAAATAATATTCTTCCTTATTTTTCAGTGTTCTAAAATATTAAAATTGTTCTTAGTTCATAGGCCATATGAAAGGGGCAGCCTCAATTTGGCCCACGGGCCCTAGTGTGCAGGGCCTTACAATATTAGTTATTTCTTTTCTTTTGTTAAAATTCAAGGAATTGAGAGGCCAAGAACATTGGATGGATTTTCTATGTGGATATTGAAATCAGTAATAATTATGGGAATTGTTGGACTGAGTGACAGTGAACCAAGAGTTAAAATTTTCTAAAAAGGAAGGGTAATGCCCCAGAGGGGGATAGATGACTGCCTGATAAAGATAGAGAGGGTGTTAGAGCTAGCTAGCAATAGTTTCAAAGCCAACTTTTAGTGAAGACGCATGGAGAATGGTCTGGATGCACTGGTGAAGGCTGTCCTGTGCATTGTAAGACATTTGGAACACTCCTGTCCTCTGTCACCTGGTTGCCAGTAGTGCCCCTGGCCCCAGTTGTTACAATTGAAAATATCTCCAGACATTACCAAATTTCCCCTCAGAAGAATTGCCTCAATTGATAACCATTTCTCTACTGCAACACTTCACACCAAATTCTCCGTTTTATTCTGTCCCTCTCCTCCTGTTTTTTCACAGCTTTTTTATCTGGCATTCCGTTCCACCACTCCACTAAATGTGCATTTATTAAGATCACTAATAACCTCCACATTTCTAAATTCAGTATTCAATGTTTGGTCTCCCTATGTTCCTCCCAGCATTTGACAGAGTTGATCATTCCCTCTCCCCTTCAAACACTTCATTTGGATAACAAGACCCTTCACTCACCTGATTTTCACATTCTCTCACCACTTGCTCCTTCTTGCTTTCTTTCCAATCTCTGATAACAGTGAAGTGGTCCAAGATTCAGTTTTTGAGTCTCTTTTCTATCTTCACTTTTTCTATTGGAGCTCATCTAATCCTAAATCCAGATTTAAATACCATGTATGTATTAATGACTCTTAGTCTCGTGTCTCCATCCAAGTCTTCTTCATTGCACTGAGCCTTATATAGCCAGTTACTGTATGACATTTTTACTTCCATATTTAATTGACATCTGAAATTATATTTTAAAAATTTTTTAAATTTATTTGTCAGAGAGAGAGGGAGAGAGAGCAAATGAGCACAGGCAGACAGAGGCAGAGGGAGAAGCAGACTCCCTGCTGAGCAAGGAGCCCAATGTGGGACTCGATCCTAGGATGCTGGGATCATGACCTGAGCCGAAGGCAGCCGCTTAACCAACTGAGCCACCCAGGCGTCCCTGAAATTATATTTTAAAAACGAATCATTCAGTATTTCTCGTTAACCTGTCCTGCCCGTGGCCTTTCTCATTTTGGTTGATGGCAACTTCTTTTTTCAGTGGCTGAGGTCAAAAGTCTTAAGTAATCTTTACCCCTTTCTGTCTTTATCTCCCATGCCACCTCCAGTCCATCTAAATATCCTATTGTCTCTACCTTTAAAACATCCAGAATATAATCTCTTTCCATTCCCTTGGTCCTACTCAAATCCAAAATATCATCTTCTGGCACCTTAATTATTTTAGTAATAGTAGGAGGCAATGGTTTCCCAGCTAGTCACCCCCCCCACTCCTGCCCCCTACAGCCCATTCTGAAAGCAGCAACCAGAGCAATCCTTTCAAAGTTTAAAGTTGTATCATGTCACTCCTTGGCTCAAAACCTTCCTATGGCTTCCCATCTTCCTCAGAGTAAAAGTCAGATATATAACTATTACCCAAGCCTACAGAGACCCAAATGATTTTGCTTCTTGTTATTTCTCATATTGGATTGTATAGCAATCCCCCCCCAAATTCATTGTCTACCTGGAAGCTCAAAATTTGAGGTTACAAATCTTATTTGGAAATAGTCTTTGCAGATATAATTAATTAGGACAGGGTCATACTGGATCGGGGAGGGTTGGCTAATCGGTGACTGATGTCCTCATAGGAAGAGAATCAGAGATAGAGACACACAAGGGATAGGGTAGGGCCAGGAAGAGAGAAAGACATGGGAGGCAGAGACTGGAGTGATGTATCTACAAACCAAGGAATGTCAAGAATTTCAGGCAACCGACAGAAGCTCCAGAATGAAACAACCTGCCAACCCCTATAATCCAGTCTTCTACCCTCCAGCACCATGAGAGAATACATGTTTGTTGTTTTAAGCCAGCCTTCAAGGAACTTTGTGATACTTTGTTATGGCAGCCTTAGGAAATTACACTTCTTTCACCTCCTTCTTCTCATTCATTTGCTCGGTCTCCTCCAGCTACAACCTACTTACTGCCCTCCTCAAAATTATCCAATGCCTTCCGCTCTTTCAGAATAAAGTTTAAAGTTCCTAACACAGCATATTGCCCTAATTACCCAGTATCTGTCTACCTCTCAAGCTTTATTTTTCCAACACTCTCACTATTTTTCAACTTTACAAAAATATCCGTTTCTTCATTATTTTTTTTTAAGATTTTATTTATTTATTTGACAGACAGAGATTACAAGTAGGCAGAGAGGAAGGCAGAGAGAGGAAGGGAAGCAGGCTCTCTGCCGAGCAGAGAGCCCGATGCGGGGCTCGATCCCAGGACTCTGGGATCATGACCTGAGCCGAAAGCAGAGGCTTTAACCCACTGAGCCACCCAGGCGCCCCCTCTTCATTATTTTTATTCAGCCATTCGCTAAGCATTTGTGGAGCCCAACCCACGTATGACAATTCTGTTTTAACAACAGGAAATATAATAAGGCAAGATGATGTCCCTATTCTCGCGGTGCTTATCATATTCTCTTTATTGAGATAATAAGTAGTAAAATTAATACATTCAAAAAGGAATAAAATAAATCAGAAAACTGTTGTGGAGTAACTAGGTAGGAAAGGTGGTCAGAAAAAACCTGAGTATCAAGAAGAAAACCTTTGAAAATCTGGAGAGAACTTCCTAGGAAAGGGAACAAGGGTAAAAACTGAAGAGAAAGGAGGTCATCAGGTTCAAGAAACAGAAAGAAGGTCGCTGTGTTTGAAGAGCCACTGGCAGGGAAAGAGTGGACTGGGAGAAATAAGGGATTTGGCATTATGAAGGCAAAAGAGGATACAGCAGGGGAGTGATATAACAGATTTTTGTTTTAAAAGTAGCACTTTGGCTGCTGGGTAAAGAGTGGATTATAAAGAACAAAGGTAGAAGAAGAATTTGTAGGTTCTTGAGCATACCATGCTTGCCCACACTTCTTTATTTTACAACTTCAGCAAACTTTTGCTCATCCTTTAGATCTCAGCCAAAATACCGCACCTCTCTGAAGCCTCCTGTCATTTACTGAGGAAAATCTGAGTACTTTTTCCTCCAGAAATCCCATGGCATCTGAGGGAATCAGAGCACATTGTTAGAGTCCACAGTCCTTTGGAAGGATCAGAGAATAATGTATGTTTCTGGTGTCTGTGTTCTTTTTCTTTATATGCTAGAGAAAATGTTGCTACTGTCACTCTGTCTCAGTTTACTCCAGCTCCCCAAGTTGAAGGTGGATGAAAGAATCAGTTGCACTTTTAAGGAGGTCATAGTCATTTTTATATAAAGACAACATTCTAGAGCATACCTTAACCTAAATTCAGTACATAAAGTTACATAAAGAAGAGCTTTAAAATATCAAGTGCTAGAAGAGATGGCTAATATAATAAACATTTTTATGTTTGGTTTTTGTTTGTTGCTTCTAATGTTGATCTCAGCACTATGGAACAGACCTTACCCTGGACAGCTCCCAATATCTTATTAAACCCTCCCCATACTCCTGAGAGAGAAGTCTCCCTCCCCACTATAATCATAACCATGTGGATTTCTTTCAAAGACATCAGAATCTTGCATATTTATAAAGTTCATGCTGCTCAACTTTCAAATTGTCCTCATTCAGCAAGAAGTGAAATATACATTTGATGGTTTCTTGCAGAAGAAATACATTTTTTTCCTATTTCCTAACAAGTTTTTGATTTTTCTCTTTTGTCCCCAGAATACTCCCCTAGGGGTTTTCTCATCCTCTAGCCATTGTCAAACCCTAATCCTTCTTATAGGCACCCATACCTAGATGCCAAACCCACAGATGAAAAGCAATTTCCTCCTGAAGTTTCCTGATGGGAATCGCGGTAGACTCTCAAGAACCCACGTTAGGAAATATTTTGGAAATTTAGAAGGAATTACACCCTTTCCCCTAAGCCTTCAGACTGTCTGAAAACAATTCAACACATGTTGAGTGCCTAAGTGCCCTTCTGCTGGCTAGGTTCAGTGAGGTTAAAGGGCTGCTGCAACCTGCCCTGTAAAAGCCAAGTGAAAAGCTGCCCTGAGACTCTGAACGTCTAATTTAGAAAAGGTGCTGCAGTGGAACCCAAGGTTCCTTGATTAACACAACGCTTCCCCTTCACATTTGTTTTTTCCTAATGAATGGGCCCTCCGTTGCCTCATTGTCCAATCAGTGCGACTTTGAGTTGCCACAAATGAGAAGGCCTTTGCATGAACACAGTTGCCTACATGGAAAAAGAGGCACGCTCACGGAGTTGTTCAGGGCCAGCTGTCAAATCAGAGAGGAAAGGATGGACTTTTTTAGGAGTTCGCAGAACAGATGAGGAAAACACTTTTAAAGTGCTGTCAAGGTGCGACTGTCCTTGAAGAAATGGCTTCCTGATAGCAGCTGGTACATTCCTTCCTGCCAATGTTTAATTTCTCTCAGAGAGGCAGGGCTTTAATTAGGTTCCTAGGGCAGCTAGCTCTGTATCTTTGACCTTATCAAGGATGCAGGATTTCAAAGCACAAGCTTAGATAGGTCTCCCTTCATTACTGATCAAAACTCTCCCCAGAAACACTCCTGGGCTCAGACTTCAGTTCCTCAAAAACCGAAGCTGCCTTTTCATGCTTCCTTCTAATGGGTAGTCTCATACTAGCATCCCTGTCATTGCCAGGTTCTTCAAGGGAGCAAGGAGTGTTCAGGAGACAGAAATTAGATGCAATTCGCATAAGAAAATGTTCATGTCTGTGCATTGCAAGTAGCATGTGCTACTTACATGCTCCACTGTAAAGGCCTTCTAATATTGGAAGAGGTTTGCATCTGGTTTATTGACTTGATTTTCAAATGTATAACACTCTGAGTGAGAGAAAAAAATTCCTGTAATTGAATACTGGGACTTAGTTTCAACCTGATTGAGAGTGAGTAATTCCTCTAAAAAGACAGATGTTGAATTTTAATAATGGAATTTTTTTGGCATGTAGAATTAAGCATAGAGCATCTGCTTTTACAATGCCAACATCTGTTTCTTTGACATCCCTGCCTTTCCTTCTGCTAGATCCAACTGTGAATTTACTATGGAATCTGATATGAAAAACAGATGAAATTGCTCTTGACATGTTGAATTCTACAGGGCCAGCATAGACCAGACTATCAGGATTAAACTCACATTCTAAAAGGAGAAAAACTTCTGAGTCACTCCTGCTCATGATACTCAGCTTTCCAGCTGAAATCAGGAAATGCAGAATTTTTCAAGGGAAGGATGATATCAATTACAAATGACATTGCATGTTATAGGAAGCTTGTGAAAAATTAAAAGCAACCGTTGGGATGGTTGGGTGACTTGGTCAGTTAAGCAGCTACCTTCAGCTCAGCTCATGATCTCAGGGTCCTGAGATTAAGCCCTGAGATTAAGAGCATGGGGCTCTCTGCCCTGGAGGGAACCTGCTCCTCTTTTCCCTTGCCTGCCATTCCTCCTGCTTGTGCTCACCCTCTCTCTCTCTCTCTCTCTCTCTCTCTCAAATAAATAAATAAACTCTTATTTAAAAAATAAATAGGGGCACCTGGGTGGCTCAGTGGGTTAAAGCCTCTGCCTTCGGCTCAGGTCATGATCCCAGGGTCCTGGGATCGAGCCCCGCATCGGGCTCTCTGCTCAGCAAGGAGCCTGCTTCCTCCCCTCTCTCCCTGCCTGCCTCTCTTACCTACTTGTAATCTCTGTCTGTCAAATAAATAAATAAAATCTTAAAATAAATAAATAAATAAAAGACAACTAAGTATGCCATTAATAGAATCATGTAGTAGATGTCAGTCGCTGAGAAAATTCGCCCAAGAAAAGACATTTCCTTGATTACGAGCTTTAAAAAAAGGCATTCAGAAAGACTAAAATCACTAAAAATGCAATAAAGTTTTACAGTAAGAAGAAAATTATCATTAGGTGACCATAATGATAATGGACTGCTCAACTCTCTACTCCTATATCACTTTAATTCCCATGTATTTATTTACTCATTCATCATATATCATTACAGGTTAATTCTGTACCAATAGGGTTAGGTGTTAAGGATATAGACCTTACTGTGGCAAACAAAGGCCCTGCCCTTGGGAAATGTAAGGTCTAGTGGGGAAACATACATTTAACATATAAATATACATGTAAAGATTACAAATTTTGTTAAGGGCTCTGAGGTAAAACTATAAATTTTTCTGAGATAAAGTAGATAAAGTATTCTGGAATTATTAGTAAAGGAAGGTATTCAGAGGAAGGGACATTTAACCCAGTACAAACTAATAATGAGGAGAAAGTAAGGTCTTGGGGTGGGGGGGGGGCAACACATGAGAAACTGAAAAAGGCCAATAAGGCTAGAAAGTACAATGACTAAGGGCAGAGGATGAGGTGAGACAGGAGAGATACAACTGGATCCATGATGATCTCTGCAGCCATCTCAGTATTGCCTGAGGTTCCAAAGCCACTGTTGCTCTTGGCTTGGAAGAACAAGGAAGCCCCAGAACAGAGACTCACTGGTCCACTGACCAGTGGTATGACCTCACAGCTGGCATGCCCATGGTCACAAGTTCAACCTTATATCCCAATTTGAATAATGGATCACCTGTCATTTTACTCATTGGAGTCTTACACTGAGGACTTCCACCAGTTTTCCCAGTTCTGCTGGGCCTGAGGTGAGGCTGGTGTTGGCAGTGACCCTGCACTGATCATTAAATCCCTGCACCATGGTTGAGGATTCTTGTACTACACTCGAGGGTTGCAAAATAAATAAATAAATAAATAAATAAATAAATAAATAAATACAGCAATTCACCCAAGTGCCTACAGGCAATAGGAGTGGATTTTAGAACCTGGACATCCAGGCCTCAGAAACAGTAGAAACTAGAGACTTGTGTTGGGAACTTGGTAGATCTAGGGACTTTATTTATGCCTCTTCCCTCAAATGCTTTCCCATTTATATAACATAGCTGCTCAATCCCTGCCTGTGTCTCCTGGCTTCTCCTACCAGCTTTGCCACCACCTTTGTGTCTATTACCCTTGGCTCCTTCCTTGTAACTTTCATTCTACATGATTCTGCCAGTTTTCTCAGTTGTCTCCAGAGATAGAATCTGATAGAGTCAATTTGTCTTATTGCATCAGCCCAGCTTATTGATTAGTTGAACTTGGATCAGTATCATCCCTTAATCCTATCAGCTGTGTCCAGAGGGCATAGAGCCTGATATCAAAAAACACTGCTGCCCTTCCTGCTTTCAAACCATACCACAGAGCCATGGTAATCAAAATAATATTGTGCCGGCATGAAAGTAGACGCATAGGCCAATGGAACAAAATCAAGAGTCCAGAAGTAAGCCTTCTCATGTACAATCAACTAATATTTAACAACGAAGCCAAGAATACTCAGTGGGAAAATGATAGTTTCTTCAATAACTAATGTTAGGGAAACTGGATAATCATATGCAGAATGAAATTGCACCTTTATTTTACTCCACTCCCAAAAACGAACTCAAAATGGACTAAGGACTTAAACATAGGTCCTAAAACAAGAAAAGTTCTAGAATAAAACAGAGGGAAAGATCCTTGGCCTTTGTCTTGGCAATGATTTTTAAAATATGACACCCAAGCAATATGTGCAAAAAAATAAATAAGTTAGACTGCATCAAACTAAGAAGCTTCTACACAGCACAAGAGTCAACAAAATGGAAAGGCAACCTACAGAGTGGGAGAAAATATTTGCAAATCATATATCAGATAAGCAGTCAAAAATTATTACCTCATACCTGTCAGAATGATCCTCATCAAAAATACAGGAGAAAACAAAAGTTGGTCAGGATGTGGAGAAAAAGGAACCCTTATGCACTACTGATGGGAATGTAAATTGGTATAATCACTAGGGAAAATACTATGGAGATTCCTCAAAAAATTAAAAATAGAGCTACCATATGACTCAGCTATCCCACTTTTCTGCATATATCCAGAGGAATTGAAATCAGGATCTCAAAAGAGATACCTGAACATCAAAAGAGATGTTTGCTGAAGCATTATTCACGATAGCCGAGATAGAGAAATAATCTAAGTGTCCATTTACAGCTGAAAGGATGAAGAAAATGTGCGAGATATATATAGATAGATAGATAGATAATTCTCTATACCTACATACATAGTAGAATATTATTCAGTCATGAGAAAGAAAAAAAAATCCTTCCATTTGGGACAATATGAATAGACCTTGAGGGCCTTATGCTAAGTGAAGTAAGTCAGACAGAGAAAAACAAATGCTTCACTATCTCACTATCTCACACGTAGAATGTAAAAAAGCCAAACTCAGAAACAGAATAGAATGGAAGTTACTAGAGGCTGGGGGAGGGGGTAGATGTTGGTCAAAAGGTATAAACTTCCAGTTAAGGTGGCTAAGTTCTGCAAATATAAGGTACTGCATAATAACTATAGTTAACAATACTGCATTATATACTCAAAAGTACCTGAGAGAGTAGATCTTGAACTCTCTCACCACCAAAAAAAGAAATGGTAATTATGTGAAGTAAAAAAGGTATTAATTTTTCCTTGTGGCAATCATTTCACAATATATAAATCTATTAAATCAACACATTGTATGTCTTAAACTTACATAATGTTATATGTCAATCGTATCTAAATAAAGCTGGAAAAAAATAAACAAAATAAAAATGAAACAACATTGCTGCCAAAATATTATCTATTTAGCCCAGATCGTATTCATAGTGTGGCTGCTCAGAAAGAACTCTATTAGTTGTTAAAACTTCTTTACCTCAATTTTCTCATTTACAAATGATGGCAATGCCACCTTTACCTCCTTCAAAAAGATATTATGATTATAATATGAGACATGGGTTTTTAAATCACCTAAAAAAGTTAAAAGTCACAAGAACTGTGGTTCTGGTATTATTATACCTAAAATATTTTTATCATCATCAAATTAAAGATATAACAATAGAAGTCCACCCTATTGTTACCATACTGAAGGGAAAAGGATAATACCTATGATCTTCGAACATCATCTTTCAGCATCATTTCTCCTTCTTGTTCCTATACCATTTATTATATGTTTGTATCTCTGTTTTCTCCACTAGACCATTAACTCACCAAATACTTTCTGAACCAGACACTATGCTAGGAATCTGATATGCAACACTGGGCAACATAGAGTGGTCTCTGAACCCAAGGATTTTATTGTCCAACCCAAAAGACAGACAACTAAAAATCCATACCTACAAGCAGTGATAAGCATATGATAGCTTTGTATGTCCAACTTAATATCCAGCACCTAAGTAAGTATTCACAAGGCCGTGACCATGTGTAACTGCTACCATCATGCCTCCCTGTAGATAACGGAGTGTTTGCTGAAGGATGAGTGCACTGTAACAAGTTCAGCCTTCTGGGACCCATCCAGGAAAAGGATATAGTCTAGTCTGAAACTGAGAGGAGGAATTCCCAGGAGGAGTGTCTTTCTTAGGTTAGAGAAGCCATTATCAAAAAGTCCATTGCCGAAATATGTGTGAAAGTAAATAGACACATGGTAAGCACTCAATAAATGTTAGCTGCTATTATTTTTTTAATTTTTATTGTCTCTGGACTACAAATACACCACTATAATGAAGAATCAAGCCAAGCCTTTAGAGGCTTTTCATAATATATTTTAAAAGCTGCAACATAAACTATGTACATAGAGCAAATTATTTGACTCACGTTATAATTGAATCCATGCTAAAATTAGGTGTCTCCTAGTGGGGGCTTCAAAATCATTTTTATTTCCTTGATTGTCCTTGAAAATGATCCTGTAAACACATGATAGAAGCAATAGAACAAAGAGGGAATGATCAAACGAGGTATAGTTTGTGAGAACAATGGCTATTTGTTGTGTTTAAATTTCTAGGAACGTGATACACTCCATAACTGTGGTTTCACTCTCATTGAATTCCATTAAATGTGGGAGATTGTTGGTTGGTTATGCTGAGTGCTTCTTTTCATTATCCTTACAGCACAAATAATAAGTTGATTTTCAAACTGCAAATGCTTTCTTTTTAATCAAGCTTTTGCCAGAGTGGAACTTAAGTTCAAGAGTTGTTATTACTTTAAAAATCTGTTTTAACAACACAAATCACTATGGTTTCTAAGCACTCTATTGCCTCCAAATCGTGTTAACATGTGCACCCAGAAACTTGGGTGTTGGGCCAAATCTTATAAATCTAAATGAGAAAGAAAACAAAGTTCAGTGACTATAGATAGAAAAACAATTACTGTGAATGCACTGGTTTTAAACACTTTGGGTTATTTTAAAGATCATACAGAATAAGGATGTGAAAATATTGTCTACCTACTTGTTCTCTAATTACTAATTCTGAAAAGTACAAAGAATATCTTTATTAGGTACCTGCTCATATACCGATTTAAAGTAAAAAAATCTTTTACAACAAAAGGATCTTCACATTTGGGAAGATACCCTATGAATAAACACCTCTGTTGAATTTATTTGGGAGCATTTAAGGTAATAGTCCAGTCAATTAAATAATAAACTCAGGGTCCATTACCCAAATTAATGGTAGACTATCTATTGTACTGCTTTTTCCAAAAATTCAAAACATACTACACTGTATTTCATAACCTCATATAATGTTTGACTAACACGGAGAATTTGATCTAAATCCTGTGATCGCAGGGTTCCTTATGGTATCATCCCCCTATCATTTAAGTCTACTTACCTTGAAGGTAATGTACAAACACCAGGAAGCCTTTGACGTTAATCTGCCTTGATGGTAGAATAGTCTCTTCTCAGCAGATAGAAAAGGATCAAAGAACAGCCCTCATCTGCAGTCCTCTTTTAAAAAGCAAATAAAACGGGGAGGGATAGCATGAAAGACACAAATTCTCTATAAAAGGACGTATTATACATTTATTTGATTTTTAAAATTTACACACACAGAAAGCCATGAATTTTTTTGTGTTTGTATGTATAAAAACTTCAAACAATAGTGTCACTACTTCCCAGATGCTTTCCCCAAGATAGCTGCTACTCTATTTGGTTTATAAGCATATGGCACACATGTTCATATAGAGATATGTAATTTTGTATTTCCTTCTTAGGTTAATTGGTGCCTTTATTTATTTTCCTGAAAGTTTCTTCTGGGACGCCTGGGTGGCTCAGTAGATTGGGTGTCTGCCTTCAGCTCAGGTCTTGATCTCAGGGTCATTGGATAGAGTCCTGCATCAGGCTCCCTGCTCAGCAGAGAGTCTACTTCTCCCTCTCCCTCTGCCCCACCCCTGCTTCTACTCTCTCTCTCTCATATAAATAAGTAGAATCTTCAAAAAAAGAAATAAAAGGTAAGTTTCTTTTTTGCCTAAAAATATATCCTGGAGCTTTTCAAATGTCAGTACATGTATATATAGCTACCTGATTCTTTGGAACTGCTACAGACTTGGTGTTCTATGAGTGTGAGCACCACAGTTTATTCAACTAATTACCAATTGATGGATTTTGTTCTTACAAATAATGCTGTGGTAAACATACTTCTACTTACTATACCCACATCTGAATACTTCCCTAAGATAGATACCTAAAAGTGGGATTGCTGCCTTGATGATCATACATATTTAAATACTTATGAGCTGTTGCCAAATTGGACCATCCAAAAGGCTATACCAATTTATACAGCCAGCAACAGAGCATAAATGGGACTTCCCAGTTCCCTACACCCTCATGATTATCAAGATTAAAATTTGCCAATGTGTTAGGTGAAAATATCTTACTTTTTTTTTTGCATTTTCTTAATTATTAGTGAGGTTGAGTATCCTTACTTATGTTTATGGGGCATTTGTATTTCTTCTTCTGAATTCTGTTACTATTTACTATACATCTTCTGTTAGGATTGCTTTTCGCCTTATAAGACAATTCAAAGAATTGGACTTTGAGGGGAAGGATGGTACTTCAATGGGAAAATGAGAAACACTGTAGACAAACATATCCTCCATTGTTACTGAATATTGTGACCCACAACCATGACTGAGTAGTAATTGAATAGATTTAATGTACTACCATAAAATAATATGAATTCTAGGATTCAGAATGCTGTGTAAGTTTCACTTAATAGTATTTCAGAAAACTTTTGATAGCTTACTTAACTCCTCTGCTGTTTAGTCACCTCATCTGTAAAATGAAGATAATCTTACCTACCTGATAGAGTTGTTTTGAGGATTAAATGAGTTTGATGTATATATACATATATATATAAGGTGCTTGGAATAGTGCCTGGCCTAGAGTAATCGCTATACTAATATTAATTATTATTACAATTTCCAGTAGAAAGGTTGTGTAAATAACTCATTGTACCTCGTTTTACATGTGTGGATGAATAGAATGTATGTGAAAAGGGTGATATAAAGAGCAATGCAAGAATTACTTTATATATACATATATATATAGATATAAATTCTCCATATATATGTATAGTATATATATAGTGATAATATATATAGTGATATATATTATGTGAATGGGGAATGGTGTGATGAACAATAATTGTGAAATCTCCCACGAGAAGAACATTATGTGAATGGGGAATGGTGTGATGAACAATAATTGTGAAATCTCCCAAGAGAAGAACAGGTATCTGAGAAGTCTATCTGTTGTTGCCAACCAGTTGTTTTGGTTATATTTCTCTTCCTGGAGTGCAAGTAGGTGAGTGTGTGAGGGGCAGGAAAGCCACCTAGGGCAGGAAATCTACCAGAAAACATTCGAAGCAGAGGGTACTAGTAAAACATCCAAGTCAAAATCTTTGAGGGCAACATGAATGTTAGGAGCTCCTCAGACACAATGTGAAGAGTGGGAGGGACTCAGCCCAGTCCCAGAAGCAGGACAGAAGTTGAGTCAGAATGAGAACAGGCAAGAGTCAAAGAACAGGAAGTGAGACAATTGCATCACTCTTGCTTGAACTGTATGACTCACTTTTATGAGTCACTGGGTGTTAGGCAGGCTTACACACAAAGGACAAAAAGTTTCAATACTGAAATCAAATGGACAATTACTGTGATCTAGATTGACTAGACTA
Source organism: Mellivora capensis (assembly GCA_004024625.1). NCBI lineage: Eukaryota > Metazoa > Chordata > Mammalia > Carnivora > Mustelidae > Mellivora > Mellivora capensis. The sequence continues at coordinate 16,700 of PISX010006316.1, forward strand.
AAACCACCATAATCTCGAGCATGTGTATCTTTGCTTTGTGCCACGGACATGATATGCAGCAAGTACTCTGAATTCAGGGCTCTAAGGACTCTGAATATGACACTAAGGATCTGCTCATCACACTTCAGTCCAGGACTCAAAGACATGGATCAACTTTATATAGGTATCTAACCAATGCGTTTCCAACATTAACTCCACTCCCCATTGATAAATTTGAACATTAAAATGGATTTTAAAGGTGTAAAGAGGCTTCTGTACTAGCAAAACAAAAACAAAAACAAACAAACAAACAAAAATGACATAAATGAGAGAACAAGAGATTATATTTGCTTTCCTAAACCCCAAAATTAAAATTATGGTGAATTCTTCCTAAACTAAAACAACTGCAATGAAGACTTTACTTCCATGCCTTCTCTTAAAGCTTTTAGTCTTTGCTTTGTATTTGCAGAAAGGTATCTTTCATTTTCTTTTTAAGATTCTGAATATTTAAGCTTAACATATCCTCTAATTATTTCTGGGTACTCATTCTGGTGTTGGGACCATTCACCGTTTGACATATTTGTATGTTAGTGAAATCTTGCAGAGATTTTCAGTGAGGAATTTTAGTGATAGTATTAATTTTGAGTATCACATGTGCTATTATAAAATTATATGCACAGCATAAATTGCAACAGCGTCTTGCCCATATTTTGTTTGGGAGGGGAGGGTGAGGTGTGAGGGGGTAGTGGGAGGGGGAGCTTAAGGAGGGAAGCAGGTTATGGAAAAAGCCCTGTACTTGTGGTCAAAATCCATGATTGAGATAAGTATCACCACTTACCAGCTAGACAAATCACTGAGCTTCCTTTCTTATATTTGTAAAATAAATAACTGTGGGGATTAAAAATCTAATATGTGTGAAATTTCTCCATAATAATAATAGCTGACACTTTGGAGTGCATACCATGTGCCAAGAACTCAGCTAAGTGCATTATATGGATCATTTCATTAAATCCTCACAACAACCCTGTGAGTTAGGAATTAGTTGCATCATTTTACAGATGAACAGCTTGGAGAAGTCAAATAACTTGCCCAAAGCTACAGTGCTTGTAAGTGTAGTAAGTGGGATTTCAAGATCAGCATTAACTCCAAAATTAAACTTAATCACTGTTTTATATACTACTTCCTTCCATCTTTTATTGGCTCCTAATACACATATCAGCACAAAGTAACTTTCAGCTGTTGTGCCAACTCTGACTCTCAAGAATTCTACGTTTGACAAGGATTTTTCTTACTAGACCATTATTGCTCAATAAACCATTGTGCTAAGTGTTTCATTTAAAAATTTCATTTCATTTAATCCTCATAATAATCCTATGTTGTAGAGTTATCCCATTTTACAGAGGAGAAAAAGTTAATTAAACTCCACAATATCACACAACTAGGTATATGGGAACCATGATTTGAACCCAAATTCACCTGGCTCCAGGGTCCACTTGCTTAAAGACAATACTACATAGAGTCACTTCTTATTCAGGGGTAAGTTCTAAAGTCAGTATATATGGATAAGGCAAGAATTGCATTTAATCAAAGCAACCACTAAAAATCCCTTTAATCACAGATCGAGCACCATACATGGACATATTCTAGACCACAATGGGGAACCATTCATGCAACACCAGAAATTTTTCCTCCAGTACTGGAACAGATTGCTGTTCCTTCAATTGAGCACAGATGAAATAGTTAATGTTTAGAGGCCATGTTTTTGAAAAGCAAGTGTCTTTAACATAAGAATTATTCCCAGCTCAATAAAGTGTTCTTTTTATAAGAAGTAAATGGGGGGGGGGGTGGAGGGGAAAAAAAAAAAGTAAATGGAAACCGAAGCCAACTGACTGAATAGCGAAGTAATGTTTCCCATTTCGTGCTCTCTCCGGGGCATATAGCCATTGAATGAAAGGCTCACCTGTACTACTAACTTCTCACTTTTTTTTTCTTTTGAACACATGTAATGTGCTGCCACTACTGTGATGTAAGGCCACATCAAGGGTCAGGGGGAAATAGCTTCATCACAAATGATTCATGTAGGTGATAAGAGTGGCAGTTTCTGCTTAAGTATTGGCTAAATCTGAAGCTCACTTTTCCTCTCATCTCCACATAGTTTATGCTTCTCTTTTGTAATATTTAATACACTTTTCTTATTTGACCATAAGTCCCCAAGGGCTGGAACGACAACTGTCCTCCTAACCACTTTATCCCAGAATGGGGATAGGTGAAATATGGCCCAACTCAAAAAAAAATGCTGTTGGGTCATGAATGAATAGACAAATAAATGATTGTGTTCTCTTTAAAAGTAGAATCTTGCTGCAATGTCAGAAGAACCCATCTAACTAGAAAAAAAGAAGAAGAACCCATATTATTTTATGGTGTTAACCTTCACTCGGTTTGACCCTCTCATGCAGAAGGCATGAAGAACACAATCTGTTAGATTTCTGGGACCTCTACCTATCAAATGTGCTGAGCACTTTATTACACAAAATGTTGAGTGAGGATAAGAGAATGGACTCAACAGTCCAATTGCCTGAGTTCATGGGCCCAGGCATTTACCTAACCTCTCCAAGCCTCAGTTTCTTCCTCTATAAAATGGGTAAGATAACAATGATAACTAACCTTTCTTACGTATAAATTATAGGACTGGTACTGTTCTAAATGCTTTATACAGTGAAGTTGATTTAACATTCCCAGATCTCCTGCAAGATGGCATCTATGAATTTAAGCATCTTATTCTGGTTTTGCAGCCAAGAAGTCTGTGTTTGTAGCCTGTGCTCTCACAGTGTGGCCACGCTTAAGGTGACCAGCCTCATAAAGCATTAGGCACAGTGTCCAATACATAAAGAAGTCTCAATAAGTGCTAGGTCTGATCATTAATAATAAAAATAACAATATAATAATTGCATGCTCTGCATTCAAGAGGGCATGGTAACCACAGGGAATGCTGTGGTCAGCCTGCCCTAGTCCCCCATCAGAACAAAGACTTCATTATCCCAGCTACCAGGAATGTTGATGGCTGACAACTCATGACCAAGTCCCAAGTCTTTGGGAATGGCCCTCAGATAAAGGCATCTAGATTCACACCCTTTCGAGGCAGTTTTCTTCCAATATCTGGTTGATGAGACAAGGATGGGGGAGTGGGAGCATAAGTCCTGTCCCCTGGCCTCAATTTGAAACAACCCTGAGAGACCAGCCCGCTCCAGAGGCTTCCTGTGGGGTCTGCTGAGATTTCTACTCCAACTACATCACCTCCCTCTGCGCAGTCTTACTTCCCTCACCCCCTATGGTGCTGTTCCCAAGCATATTCTCCAATAAATTTCTTGCATTCAAATCTTCATGGGAGAGTCTGTTTCCAGAAGAACTGGCCTAAGACAGTAAGAGAAGACTACACAGTGTCTCACAGCTTCCTGAAGAATTAGGATGCTCCACGAGGGCTTGGTTTCTCAAAGAGAATTGTCTCCCAGATCTCTGACAGACCTGGGAGAGCAGTACTCTCCCATGATGGGCCCATTCTTTCTGGAAACCTCTTTCTTTCTTTCTTTGTTACATTCCTACCCAAATGCTTTTCCTGATACACACCCTTCTCTAACCACCTATTTCCATATTGAATTTGTCATCGACTTTTTCATTGACAAACTGATGATAAAGGTCTATAAAATTACTTAACAAGGTTGGAGTCAATTTATCAATTATAATAAAAACATTAAAAAGTGTCAAAACTAGACTTTCCAAGGAAATATAAAATTGAATCCAATTTAAAATGTCCTGACATTCATTTCTTAATTTTGATGCCTAAATAGGAACACCATCCTCAAAATAATCTTGATTTGACTTAGGCACAGATATTAACTCTTACATTTATAGCTTAAAAACTCAAGTTATTAATACAGAGTTGGTGATAATCTTGCAACTTCCCTAAATCATACTGTAAAAACAGAGTCTCCATCTCAGATTACTCCTTGATAGAGCCCAAGTGAGCCTGCAAATTTATATTCTCTGTATTGGCTGGGTTGAGCTTTCCTGACCTGGGCCCAACAGTCTCCAACCTTGATAGATTGTGCAAAGAGTTATGTATAAAATTAACAAAATTAACCAGGAAAAAAAATGTTCATGAATCTTCAATGCCTGAGCCTAATAACACAATGATTCACTCCTGATTCTTGCAAAAGAATTCTGTGGTTCACTTGCCGTACTCCAGTAAGTGAGGGTGTTTCACCTAACAATTCGTCAAGTCTGCCTGGAATATTAACTTTTGAGTGATCTTGGATTGACACTATCCTGAAAATAAAAAGCCTGTGTATTTTATTTATATCCAAACACTCATAGGACAATAAAGTAATTTTACACTAATTGGCTAACTGAACATGTGATACGCTGGAGTGATACTAACAAAGCAGAAACATAAGAGAAAGAAAAGAGCAAACACAAGCTGTCATTCCAAGACTGTAATCCTCAAAGGAAATGCAGCAGGCATTTGTCCATGAAGAAATGCCCATGGTCTTCCATATGGGGGCATCCCTCAGCCTATTTTTGGTAGTGGTATAAATTCAAAATTGAGGGACGCAAGTAACATTTTGCAGAGGGTTTGCTATGGTTAAATGTCTGTGCACCAGCTCCCCCCAAATTCATATGTTAAAATCCTAACTCCCAAAGGTGATGGTATTAGGAGGAGGAACTTTTGGCAGGTGATTCGGTCAAGAGGGTAGTGCTCTCGGAATGGGATAAATGAAACCCCATAGGCTTCCTTAGACTCTTCCATCATGTAAAGATACAAGGAAAAATCTGCCGCCCAGAAGAGGGCTCTCACCTAACCAGGAGGCACTCTGATGGCAAACTTCCAGCCATACAGAAAATAAATTTCTGTTGTATACAAACCATCCAGTCTGTGGTGTTTGATCCTAGCAGCCTATCAGACTAAGACAGGGTTCTCACATCTCAAGATGATTTCTCTAAGCATCCACAGAAGCTCTCCCCCACAGAAGGAGTACTTGAAGTTTACCCAAAATAAATAACAGAAGCTTTTTTCCCTTTCCTTGTCAGAGAAAGGAAGGTCCCAACCATCTACACATGACTCAGCATCTCTTAGAAGGAAGTGATTCCACAAAACGGCGCCTGTGAAGAGGCTCATTGAATCTGCAAAGTAGATGATCCAAAGTTCAGAATTCTACCTCAGCAACTTAGAGAAACCTCTTCTGTCAACACAGTCCAGCAGCCCCAGCTGTGATGACTGCCCATTCCTCCACAGAAGCGGCCATAACTGGTGGTTTTATTTTCATTAGCAGCTTCTTTTATGACTCGGATGTTCCCAGTTTCCTCACTTAGTTTTTCCAGAGCTACTAAACCATCTTTCCATATTATGTGCAAATTGACAAGGTGTCAGGAAGGTGGGATGTAGTTAACTGACTGTATTCTTTGCTCCTTTTATTATTTTACTTTAGGGTAAAGAGGCCCCTGTGTTGGGGATTAACTATTTACTCAGTTTTTAAATATACATTTTAAGCTCAAGCCCCAATTTAAATAATGATGAAATAAATTGCTTTAGCTTTTTTGTTTTCCAGATCCTAGAAGAGTTTACAAAGACACAGATTAGATGTTGTTTTTAAGTAGCACATAACTCTCCGGGCGCCTGGGTGGCTCAGTGGGTTAAAACTCTGCCTTCTGCTCAGGTCACGATCTCAGGGTCCTGCGATAGAGCCCCGCATCGGGCTCTCTGCTCAGCAGAGGGCCTGATTCCCCACCCCCCCGCCTCTCTCTGCCTGCCTCTCTGCCTACTTGTGATCTCTCTCTATCAAATAAATAAATAAAATCTTTAAATAAATAAATAAATAGCACATAACTCTTACCTCCCAGCATTCAGATGCAGAGAAGTAATTCAGAACAAGTGGCTTGAATGAACCTTGGGATATTTATGAATATATAAATTATAAGCAAAATAAAAGATCAAAATATGTTTTCTTTTAGTTAAAATTATTTGATGTGCTGCAATGTCCATTTTCATCATTAAGCATTCCTACCTTAGTTTAAATGAGTGTGTTTTTTAAAAATGCATGTTAGGGGTGCCTGGGTGGCTCAGTGGGTTGAGCCTCTGCCTTCAGCTCAGGTCATGATCCCAGGGTCCTGGGATCGAGCCCCGCATCAGGCTCTCTGCTCAGCGGGGAGCCTGCTTCCTCCTCTCTCTCTCTCTGCCTCTCTGCCTACTTGTGATCTCTGTCTGTCAAATAAATAAATAAAATCTTAAAATAAATAAAAATGCATGTTAATCACAAGATTTTAACGTGGAAGAATTATACACTAAGCTTTAAAAAAATCTTCAGAAGCAAACGAAGAAACAACTCTTACCTGTAGAGAACAAACTGCTGCTTACTAAAGGGGAGGCGGGTGGAAGGCTGGGTGAACTAGGTGATGGGGATTAAGGAGTACATTTGTCGTGATGAGCACTGGGTGATGTATGGAATTGTTGAATTACTATATTGTACACCTGAAACTAATATATCAATGTATGTTAACTACACTGGGCTTAAAATGAAAACTTACTAAAATAATCAAATAAAAATTAAAGCACCAAAAAAAATCTTTAGAAAATATGATGTCAAGAAGAATGCAAAAACTGAGATGAAAACTATTAAGTAGGTGACCGCTGAAGTCCTTTCATTTATAAGAGTCTGACATCTAGAAGTTCTTTGTTTGCAGTTGGGTTGAGTATTCCCCTTATCAAATTTAATAAATTTAGATAAATGCATCATGTATCATTTGCACACTTCTCTCTTAATTCAAACAGAATACACAGAACATGGTGGGATTGATTGGATGGTTGTATTTTGATCTATTATTTCACACAAAGGATTTGAGATGACTGGCAAACAAAAACCAAGAAATGCAATAGTGGGATATAAATGCATGTAAAACACAAAATCAAAAAATTAAAACAAAAAAAAGCAAAAACAAAAAAAAATGTTATTATACTTGTTTTACCCGAGTCTCCAAGTTGGTACTGAACTTTCTGGTAAAGACAGTGAAAGGGGTAATTAGGACCAATTATCTTTCTTATTTCTAGAAAGGAGGGAATATGATAGTTCTTAAAAGGAAAAAAGATTTTTCTATAAATTATTTCTAAAAAGAGTTGCTCACCGATAATTTTATGTAAGCACAACTAAGATAGAAGAGAAAATCTTCAACCTTATTTCCAGCAAATGCTTTAGCAAATTTTGTTGTAACAAGTAAAATAAAAGACAAGTGCATAATGTGAAGTCTAATTTATTATGTACAATGCTTCAATTAAAAGGAAATAACTAATGCAATCTACATGTACAGGTTTAGTGGTAGTTGAATCCAGTTGAGAGGGAGAATAAACTGATCTATGCCTTCTGTTGCACTCTATTGAAATGTAAAAAGGCTTTCAAAGACTTTGGAGTTAAGTAATACAGTTTACTGTATACTGTATACTGAAGCCCTGTATTTTCCATACTTGTGGTGGTGGTGGTTTTTTATGGTATATAGAGTTTGTGTTTAGTCAGTGATAATAGCTAATATTGAGTACCTGTTATGTGCCATTGTGATAATTCAGGAATTCAGAAAGTTTACTCCATCAAAATTTGCGCCTTCTTTCCTACTCAGATGTTAGGTCTTAGGCTTGATGACTGACCCATTCTTTCCACGCTATACACCACTTGGCTTAACTCTCTCTTTATGAATTTTCCAAAACCACCAGTAACACTTCTCATCACATCCCAACACTTATGTCACCTTAACACAAAGAAATACGTATTAGAACATTTCAACCTAAGATTTGTTCCCAGCTGTGGTTGAGTCTATTTGGCCATAATTATAAACTCATATGTATATAAGGATTGGCATTTTAAAGAGATTGTCAACATCTGTAGGTCCTGCTCCCAGCAGCTTCTATCAGGTACTTTGTCTTGTCTGTTTGTGGGTGAAGACTTTTGTTTCAATGTTTTCTATTGTGGTTTTTTTTTCCTCTTTGAATCACTTTTATACTCTTTCAGACCAGAGGAAGAGGGTGGGAGGGAGGGCCAAAGCTGAAACCTCTAGTGGCCCCTACCATGTATATCCCCTATTCATGCATCAGTCCATACATGTGATACATCTATTCTTCTGATGCTAAATAGCAAGTAAAATATGGTTAATACAGCTAGTACCTGCTAGTATCTGCTGGAAGTAGGAAAGTCTTCCTCCTATTATTGCACATATATTTGGTATCATGAGCAATTTGGGGGAGGTACCAAAGAGTTAACTTCATATATATATATATCATTGCAGGAAGGGTGGATCTCAATATCTCTTTGTACAATAGAACCCATTTTCCTTGGTTCAAAGGTTCACTTATTAAAACAAAGACATGAAAGAAATGCAATACAATGCATTTAAGACTATAAATGTCAGGGCACCTGGGTGGCTTAGTGGGTTAAGCCTCTGCCTTCAGCTCAGCTCATGGTCTCAGGGTCCTGGGATTGAGCCCCGCGTCGGGCTCTCTGCTCAGCTGGGAGCCTGCTTCTCCCTCTCTCTCTGTCTGCCTCTCTGCCTACTTGTGATCTCTCTCTGTCAAATAAATAAATAAAATCTTTAAAAAAATTTTTTTAAAAAGACTATAAATGTCAATACTATGTGGTGTGTGTGTGTGTGTGTGTGTGTGTGTGTGTATCTGCATGTATGAGTGTTGAAAAATTACCAGCACCAAAGCTGTTTCTCTGAGTAGTACTTTCATGGGTTCAAGAAAATCTAGAAAATATAAATTCATCTGGCTGAAAGGACTTTAGAAGATATTAACTATTTCCTAAGCCTAAAAGACAACATGAGAAAAGATAACATGATGCTTCAAGCTCATTTCAAAGGAGTATCATTTGATTCAGGTTTCTATAGATCACAGAAGTCTTTGTTCATGAAGTTACATGATGGAAGCTTTTAATGTCCATTTATTCAGGGCCTTGTCTTCTAAAATCCATGATATAAAGGAGCACCAAGTAGAATTCTACATATTTCCATTCATTAAGATATTCTAGAATGAAAATTGGCACCTGTATATGAAAAAAGCTCAGTGTTCCTAATTTTGTATTCCATGATTAGAATGAATACCGTGGAGGTTAAGAGAAGGGGGAAGATTCAGAATTTGTAAGGATGTTCTAAAAGAAAAGAAACCAACATCTGTACAATTATATGACCACTGAAGATATTTCACCTTAAAATAAGGTCAAATCCTAAAGGAACAGATAGTAGTCTGTCTAGTCAGTTTATTTTGTATAGTGTCTGAACTTTAAGTACATGTTTACTGTAAGCATTTTTTGTAAAGATTTTATTTATTTATTTGTCAGAGACAGAGGTAGAGAGAGCAAGCGAGCACAGGCAGAGGCAGAGGGAGAAGCAGGCTCCCTGCCAAGCAAGGAGCCCGATGCGGGACTTGATCCCAGGACGCTGGGATCATGACCTGAGCCGAAGGCAGCCGCTTAACCAACTGAGCCACCCAGGTGTCCCTACTGTAAGCATTTAAATTTTCCATACTACTAACTAGATACTCTGCCAAGCTCCACGCCTGCATCTTTTCATTTCATCATCACAAAAGCCCTATAAATGCTTTCCCCATTTTATAAATGAAGAAACCAGGACTTAAAATGTCACAAAAGAGAAAAATCAGGAGACTGACTTCAGTCTGACTGATCAGGAACCTGCTACGTTGACAGTCCAAGCTGGCAGACAATCAGATGTCACTTTTCACTATTTTAAGACAGAGGATGCACTGAAGGTAAAGAGATTTAGGACACCTGAGTTTAAGTTATGTGATCTTGGACTGTCACTTAACCACTTAGGTCTCAATGTCCTCTTCTGTAAAAGGGACACAAAATGAAAAAATAGTGTCTGAAAGTTTTTGTATAAATCAATTGAAATAATGCATACTATTTATCAATAGTATGAAGTTTTGTATAGATCTTATTATTATCATTAATTTCCTGAGGTTTGATCCCTCTCTTCTGATTATCTCTTCAAATCTGCACTGGTATAGGACTCAGGCTCATTAGAATGCTCCAAGTAAAAGCTGGAAGTGTTTCTCTATAAATAAAATGTGTGAAATTCAGAGCATAGACACTGCACTGTTTTTTGGGTTTCGTTTTCTGGCTCCTCAGAAATGTACTTGCTTATTTCCTGGTTCCTAAATGTTTCAAATATGAAAGGTAACTGGGTAATTACCTGCTAAATTAGTTATAACTTTAATTTGCATATCACTTTTTTACATTGAAATGTGTAAATGAGGTGCTGCTAATTTTTTAAAAAAATGATAACCATTATTTTCTACTAATTTTTTTGGTCATCTCCAATGTGTAAATGAAGATTTTATAGACAGAATTGAAATCAAATTGTACGTAGTCCTTACTTGGGTTTTTTCCATATTTATAGGTAATTTACCAAACGCTAAAATTTCCCTATTCATCATTTTTACTGACTGAATGAAATAAGGTAGAATTAACATGCCATAAAAAACTTAATCATGGCCCTATTGTTTGTTAATTATTTCTTGTTGTTTTCCAGGTTTCCATAATGTTTCAGTTGTGCTGCAAAATACCTTTCTACCTCTACTTCCTGGTTTTTCTTCCTTTCTTCCTCTTGTTCTTTTTCTCTTCTTTGTTTTCTGGTATTAATTTCTATGATGGAGATCATTTTATCAGAAAGGATGAACAATTGTGCACCCTTCCACAGATGTCAATAGCTTAATTTTATAATCAGCATAGAAATATTCCTACTTTTTCAGAGCATCAACAATGTAAGTACTTTGATCTCAGTATTTTAATTTTCCTATGTAATTATATGTAGCTCTTTAATCTCACTGAAGTGTATTAGGTAAAGAGTGAGTTTTCTCAGTGTTGATATGCAAGCTTCCAAGGAGCAGTCACTTAATAATAGCATCCCCCACTGCTTTTACACCTATGGACAAGAATTATATTTTGATATATTTTTTCCTTCTTGATAATCAGTTTTCCTTAAATTGGCCAATTTAAGTTTTTCACCATCAGAAATGTATATTTGAAAGCTAAATTAAACTTTAGTTATGCAGAAGTGACATTTTTTATAACCCAAGATGCCACTTAGTTGAAGACCATAGAATTTGGAAACCCCTATGGTTACTATGACAAAAACAAAATATATATTTATATGTCTTTGTATATATATGTGTGTGTATATATACACACACATATACCCCTTATATATTAAGTTTCATTTTATCCTATTAGCCCCACATTATGATTTCTGGCATATATTGTATTTTCTTTTATCTGTCATTCTTCTGTTGATTCCTTTATGTTTGGTATCCTTACAAAGAACCCAATTGCAATTCAGAAGTATCTTCCATTTCAAGCTTTATTCATCATATCTTCTTTGTTAGAATGACAAAATTCTCCAATGCTAGTGAGATCCCAAAGCAGGGACCTTTTCATTTATTCTGCATTCTACACTAACATGTCCCTAACAGAGAGCCATAACATGTGATGTGTCAATAGTTACTAAATTATGAGTATTCCCAGCCTTCATCTAACTCTGGCGACTGAGGAAGGTTCTGCCTTGAGGCCCTCAGTCACCTGACAATTGGATTGGGCCTAGTTCTTTTATTTTTTGTTTTTGTTTTTGTTTTGTTTTGTTTGCTTTTTTAAAAAAATTAATTTTGTTTTTTTCAGTGTTCCAAAATTCATTGTTTATGCACCACTCCCAGTGCTCCATGCAATACGTGCCCTCCATAATACCCACTAACAGGCTCACCCCCCCAACCCCAGCCCCCTCCAAAACCTTCAGTTTGTATCTCAGAGTCTACAGTCTCTCATGGTTTATCTCCCACCCAATTTCCCCCAACTCATTTCTCCTCTCCATCTCCCAATGTCTTCCGTGTTATTCCTTCTGCTCTACAAGTAAGTGAAACCATATGATAATTGACTCTCCCTGCTTGACTTATTTCACTCAACATAATCACTTCCAGTCCAGTCCATGTTGATACAAAAGTCGGATATTCATCCTTTCTGATGGAGACATAATATTCCATTGTATATAGGGACCATGTCTTCTTTATCCACTCATCTGTTGAAGGGCATCTTGGTTCTTTTTCCACAGTTTGGCAACTGTGGCCATTGCTGCTATGAACATTGGGGTACAGATGGCCCTTCTTTTCACTACATCTATATCTTTGGGGTAAATACCCAGTAGTGCAATTGCAGGGTCATAGGAGAGTTCTATTTTTAATTTCTTAAGGAATCTCCACACTGTTTTCCAAAGTGGCTGCACCAACTTGCATTCCCACCAACAGTGTAAGAGGGTTCCCCTTTCTCCACATCCTCTCCAACACTTGTTGTTTACTGTCTTTTTGATTTTGTCCATTTTAACTCATGTAAGGTGGTATCTCAATGTGGTTTTGACTTGAATCTCCCTGGTGGCTAGTGATGATGAACATTTTTTCATGTGTCTGTTGGCCATTTGTATGTCTTCTTTGGAGAAGTGTCTGTTCATGTTTTCTGCCCATCTTTTGACTTGATTATCTGTTTTGTGTGTGTTGATTTTGAGGAGTGCTTTATAAATCTTGGGTATCAGCCCTTCGTCTGTAGTGTCATTTGCGAATATCTTCTCCCATTCCATGGGTTGCCTCTTTGTTTTGTTGACTGCTTCCTTTGCTGTGCAGAAGCTTTTGATCTTGATGAAGTCCCAAAAGTTCATTTTCACTTTTGTTTCCTTTGCCTTTGGACACATGTCTTGAAAGAAGTTGCTGTGGCTGATGTCAAAGAGGTTACTGCCTATATTCTCCTCTAGGATTTTGATAGATTCCTGCCTCACGTTGAGGTCTTTTATACATTTCGAGTTTATCTTTGTGTTTGGTGTAAGAGAATGGTCAAGTTTCATTCTTCTATACATAGCTGTCTAATTTTTCCAGCGCCATTTATTGAAGAGACTGTTTTTATTCCACTGGATATTTTTTCCTGCTTTATTGAAGATTACTTGACCATAGAGTTGAGGGTCCATATCTGGGCTTTCCACTCTGTTACACTGCTCTGTGTGTCTGTTTTTGTGCCAGTACCATGCTGTCTTGGTGATCACAGCTTTGTAGTAAAGCTTGAAATCAGGCAACGTGATGCCCCCAGTTTTGTTATGCAGAACCAGGAAGAAAGCTAGAGGCTGAGAAAAGACTGGGAGAAAACAGGCTAATACTGAGGAAATCTTCAAACAAGGATAGGCTGGCAGATTTTAGGGACAATTTAGGATGAAAGAAATGTGAAAGCATTTCCAGTGAAGAAAGGAAATGTGTGGGAAAGATGAAAATTTTTAAATATTACTATTTATGTAATAGTATGTATGTATATCTCTTCATGCTATTTGAAAAATGCAAGTAAAGTATTTGTTATTTTAAGATGACTTTGTGACAGGATGTGAGCATTTTAACCTTGATACCATTTATACTAGGCACCATGTGAATACATGGAATGTTTTTTTCATAAGTACATGCTGAGTATATTCAGTTTCATGATGGTTAAAGGTCTTCATTGTGTTGGGTCATGCAAAGAGTGTGAATCTTCACTATGCAAGGACATAGAAGTAAATGTAAGTGCTTAGACTGAATGTAAAGTTTCCCCAGAATATACTATGGAGACATTTGAGGTTTTTTTCTTAACCCATAAATCTCTGCCTTATCTTTGGAATATTTCTCCTAAAAGTGAACAAGATACATCTAATTAAAATTTTTCCCACAGATTTATACATGTGTCTCAATCACTTTGCTGCAAAATGGATACCAAGGAAACCTGAGCAACATAAAATACAGGATTTATTTGTCACTCACCAGAATATAGTTTACTGGGGCTCAGATGATCAAAGCCGAGGTCATTTGGACGCAGCTACCACCTGCAGTTGGGTTCAGGTCTGTTTTACAAACCTCTCATGGTCCTTGAACCAGCAGCCATTCAAAGAACGTTCTTCAGTGGGTGAAAGGTAGGAACTCTAGAAAAGAAGCTAGAAAGAAAGAAAGAGAGAGAGAAAAAAAAAAAAATAAGCTCAACTGTGCAAGCACCTTGCAAGCCTTCATTTGCATCATGCCCACTGAAAATCCCATTGATCAAAGCAGTGATTTAGTCAAGCCCCAAGTCAAAGACTAGGTAAATACATGCTACCCTAGCATGAGATCATAGTACTACTACAGGGAAATGCAGAATTGAGACGGATTTAACTTATACATATTGCTAAATTATATTTTTATTATACATATATTACATTTTACATCATATCAGATGTAAATACAAGGCTAAAGCCTTTTCTGCTATACTCATACTCTAATTACCATATTTTTCTGATCTGGTGAAAAATAGTCAAAGATTGCATTGGCTAGTTTCATTTCTTTAAGCCATATCCCTCGACTAGGAAGACAAAGAAGACTCACTGGTATGAGCAGAATCAGAATGAAATAAAGCCCGGGCAACTTGTAGACATTGTAGTCACTTGAAAACTGTGGATGCCGAAGCAAACAAACAATAGGGTATCTCCCCTAGCCATCCCCCCCACACACAGATGCCCACACCACGAACTGTGGATCCTGCCAGGAAGAGGTTCCTGGCCACCCACTTCTGGAATGAAGATGATGTATTTTGGCACTGGGGAAGATACCAGTAAAAAAAAAAAAAAAAAAAAAAAAAATCCATAATAGCAAATTTAAACCTCATGATGGAGAGGCTGATAAACCAGGAAAATCACAGCTTGATTTAGAAAGCAGCAGGGAGCTAGTAGGGAGGCTTAAAGAGGAAGATTGAATAGCTGGTACAATGGAAAAGAAGATTGCTTTTGCTGAAGACCATTTCTAAACTCCACAGAAACATGACTGTGCCGCCAACCAGATGAACTTTAGGAAAGAGCCATACCAAGATGGGAGGAAATTCCATATCTCCCAGTTAAAAAATAAGAATGAGGATTACGACAGATATGGTCATTAGAAACAAATGGGCTGCAAGTGTTTTCATTATCAGAAAAGCTCAGCCCTTACCTTAAGGGCATCAAATGTCAGAACTAAACAGGGGTCTTTTTGCCTGAGCACATCAGAGAAGAAACACCAGCCTCCACCCCACCAGCTCCACAAGATGCAGTCATCATAGTAGATGTTGTCTCCCCATTTTGATGGTTATAGGAGAAATGGGGGTGTAGTTCTGTGTCTGCCTTAAGCTGTGGAACCGTGGGCTATCATTTATTGACTCTCTGCCTCAGGCATCAGCTATTCATTACTGATTTAAAACTGGATAAATATATTAATATGTCTACTCTCTTTGACATGAGAGAGAATGAAAAAATTCTGCGGGAAAGCATAAAGGTCTTCAAAGAGGTGTCATCCCGTTCTGGACTATAGTACTTACTGTTTTCAACCTGCCTCATCTTAATCATTAGATGAGTATTCTTGATGGATGAAATGTTTTCCCATTGAGTTCTTGGTAGAGTTCCATGTGATCACAAGCTAATCATTGCTGCTCTGTCTTGTTCAGTTCATTCTCCGTAGCCTATCCTGCAGTGATAGCACTGTTGGAGGTAGGGGCCAACTGATTTTTTTTAAAAGAGTTATGTATTTACTTGAGAGAGAGAGAAGGCACATGTGTGCATGTGAGTGGGTGGGAGGGGCAGTAGAAGAGGGAGAGAATTCTCAAGCAGACTCCCCATTGAGCACAGTGCCCCATACAAGGCTCCATCCCATGATCCTGAGATCATGACTTGAGCTGAAACCAAGAGACAGGTGCTTAACCCACTGAGCCACCCAGGCACCTCCAAATGATTTTTCTAACCCAGTGATGGCACATCAAAAGAAAAGGGATAGTGTATTTTTGAGGGGATTTCAAATTCTGGAAGAGATCATTTCTATTTCGGTAACAATTTCTAGATGACTGACCCTTATTTCAAAGAGAGGTGCAGTTCTCAGAAGGTTCTCCTTCAGCATAATGATGAGAATTTTTTTTTCCTGTCTGCATCAATGGTAGCACGTAGAAATGGCATGGAGGAAAATTCTGCTCAGCAGAAGTTCACACATGAAAATATGACCTATATATCCAAACCCATTTTGAGTGATCTAGCTTATACCATCCAAACTCTCCAATCTTTTGATCAAGATAGAAGACTTGGGGCACCTGGGTGGCTCAGTCATTGAGCTTCTGCCTTGGGCTCGGGTCATGATCCCAGGGTCCTGGGACTGAGCCCCACATTGGGCTCCCCACAATTGGGCAGGAAGCCTGCTACTTCCTCTCCCCCTTCCCCTACCTATGTTCCCTCTCTCGTTGTGTCTCTCTCTGTCAAATAAATAAAATCTTTTAAAAAATATATTAAAATGTCTAGAGTTGGCATTTACACACTCTGACAGTGGTAATCAAGTAACTTTATGATTATGTTCATCCCTGTACATTAGCTAGATAGTGGTTCTAGTGCTTGACTAGCACTAGACTGAAGAAGTTAACTAGACTTCTTCAGTCAGGTTCAGGCTTGACCATCATGCTTCCATTCAAACTTGGAAGAGGAAATGAAAAGAGTTGGGACTTTGGATTCAGAGGATCAAATCTGTTTTGCTTCCCCATTCTTAGCAAATGACTCAACTTCACCAAGCATGAGTTTCATCATCTATAAAATAAGGATAACACAGTCTATTGAATCATAAAATTAAAACATCATGCATGTAAACTGTCCCACACATAGAAGTCATTCAAGATAATAAGCTCTAGAATGATAAAAATTTCATATTTCTTGTCTTCTAATGAAAAAAAAATCCCCTTCCTTAAAGCCTCCTTCTAAAGAAACAAAAATTGTTTTTCTTAAAAAAAAATGCGGGACGCCTGGGTGGCTCAGTTGGTTAAGCGGCTGCCTTCGGCTCGGGTCATGACCCCAGCGTCCTGGGATCGAGTCCCACATCGGGCTCCTTGCTCGGCGGGGAGCCTGCTTCTCCCTCTGCCTGCCACTCTATCTGCCTGTGCTCGCACTCTCTCTCTCTCTCTCTGACAAATAAAATCTTAAAAAAAAAAAAAGATTTTCCGGATATAAGGCATGAGAACCATGAAGGCAAATAGCCTTTGCAAAAGTCCTCAATTCTTTGGCTACAGCTCTAAAATTTGTGCTACAAACTGGGCACCAAAAAAAGTCCTTTAAAAATGTTGTGGTCTGTGATGGGCCAAGTTTTATTCTAAAACTCATTTGGATAAACACTAAATTGGAATGATGATTACCAAAGGGGAAAAAAAGAGAATGAGAGAGAGACTGAGAGAGACTGCCACATTGGCCTTTCCAAGTCCTATCTGAGTTTCCTGTAGTGTGTGGTTTAGGAGAAGAATTAGGAAATCCAAACACTCAGCCAATAATCCTGGTAGATGTTGAAAAGGCCACGCACTTGTCACAACTGATAACTTACTCCCCTGACAATAACTAGACTGGGGACACCACAGTGTTCTTTCTCAGAGCTGAAAGGCAAACAAGTATTGGCAGTTCCTATTTGTTGATAGGTAATAGTCCTGGCCTGAATTTGGTTTCCTGGATGTAGGAGATCATATGGTACAAAGGAGAAAACATTTCCCTTTATATTTTCCAGTGTTTCAGCAAAGACTGAGCGTTATTTGAAATAGATAAGACATCTCATTTTTTGCTTCCCTTTCTTTGTACCACTTTCCTAGCTCCCAATGCTCCTTTTCTCTTATTCCAGTCCCTTGGGTTGCCTAAAATTCCTTTAGTGAAATCCTACCTAGTCCTTTCTTATGTCCCTAAATCCCCTTCTAAGGCAAAATGAATGCCTTCCCCCTACCAAAAAGAAATTCCCAACAGGATATTAATTTTACAATAATCAGGATTAAATAATTTATCCTCATAATCCCATAATCACAAAAGTTACTTGTATTTTTCGAAGAGAATGACTAGTGTTTATTAAATTAAATTAATACTTAATAAGTAGAATATCAGAACAGTGTTACAAGGTATCAAGTGAATATAGGCTTTTTTTAAATTGGGGGAACAAAAAAAGCATAATTAGGCTTTAGATAGATTGGCCCTTAGGGTCTGCTCCTCAAAATTGACCTGATTTTTCTGTGATTCATTCCATCCTCAAATTCTGCTGCCATTGTTTCTCTACCAACTCCACATATTTTTTTAAATTTTTATTATTTAAGTATAATTGATATACAATGTTCTATTAGCTTAAGGAGCACAACACAATGATTCCACAATTCTATACATTACACAATGTTCACCACAAGGGTAATTACCATCTGTCACCACACAATGTTATTATGGTATTATTGACTATATTCCCTATGCTGTACTTTTCATCTCTGTGACTTACGTATTTTATAACTGGAAGTTTGTGCTTCTTCGTCCCCTTCACTTACTTCACTCATCACCCCTCCAACCTCCTGCCTTGTGACAACCACCACTTTGTTCTCTATATTTATATTCTGTTTATATTATATATATATATAATATATAATATATTATATATATATGTAATATCTGTTTATATTATATTCTCTCTATATATATTCTGTTTCTGTTTTTTCTTTGTTTGTTCCTTTGTTTTGTTTGCTTGTTTTTACCCAGGAGGATTCCCATAACAACAGGGTCTCTGGCAATAGAGACAAGAATTGATGCGGGAGAGGGCACAATTCGGGCTTAGGGAATTATTCGCTAGAGGTGAGCACTTTTTTCATCTGAATATTGATAAAAACAGCAACAACAACAAGAACCTCCACTGCTAATGTGGCATAAAAGCCTGACCCAGGGGTAGGAACGTGGCACTTAATGTTCTTGCCCATCTACAAAAAACAAAGCTCAATATGGGTAGAACTTGAAATCTGTCAGGCAAAAAAGAAAGAAAAAAGGTAATTTCCCAAGCCTTTATAAATATGTGACTGAACTGAAAGGCCTACAGAAAGCCTCCCACTCCCATGGCACTTGAAAAGGGTTCACAGGAGTCCACACACTGCCGTGTAGACAACTGCCAAGAGCTGTCACCACAACCCCAGTACAAAGAAGGAATCTGTGCTTCAGGAGGTTAAATGTTGTACCCGTAGGGATACAGTGCTGAAAATAGAACCCAAGTTTCTGACTCCCACAGCATCCTTCGTGGCAGCCTTTCCTGGGCTACCTCCAGAATATCTCAGCTTTTAGTTTACTGGTTACTGGTACCAGAAAGCACAGATGTGCACAAAAGCACATTTTGAATTGTGAGCATTTGGATTTGTTTTTGTTTATTTGACTCTCCAACATGGGTTCTTAGATCAGTAGTTCTCATTTAGAATTTGGTAATAAAATGAGCTTCATCTTCTCTGGGTGAGCCAATTTTGAAATGTGGCTGATTCTTGCTACCAAGAATGCAGTTGGGATGAACTTAGAATCTCAAATTCATGCTGCCACTCACTATGCAATGACTTTTTGCAAATAACTCAACTTTTCTCAAATATAATATCCTATCCTATAAAATGGGAATAATTAACACTAATCTGATAAAGTGGTTTTATGATTTGACAGTAACATCCTCTCTCACATGGATTATTGCCAACAGCCTCATATCTGGTCTCCTGACTCCTACCCTTGCCTACCTTTCACCTATTATCAATAGAGTAGCTAGAGTAGTCCTGTTAAAACATAAATCCTGTCACTCTTCTGCTTAACACCAGCCCCCATACCTTCTCATTCCCCTCAGAGTAGAAGCCAAAATTCTTCACTGGCTTACCACCTCATCTGTCATCTCCTCATTGCTTCTCTGGCTTGACCTGTCACTGCACTTACCCTAGAGCATTTTGCTCCAGCAACCCTGGACCCCTCACTATTTTATTTTAATATTTTTATTTATTTATTTGAGAGAGATTGAGAGCGAGAGAGATCACAGAGGGAGAGGGAGGGGGAGAAGCAGACTTGCCGCTGAGTAGAGAGCCCGAGGAGAGGCTCAATCCCAGGATCCTGAGATTATGACCTGAGCAAAAGGCAGACACTTAACTTACTGAGCCACCCAGGTACCCCTGGACCCCTCACTATTCCTCAAATATGCCAGAAACACCCTGCCTCAAGGCCTTTGCACTTGCTGTTTCCTCTAGTTGGAAATTCTTGTCTTGAATGTTTATATAATTACCCCTTCACCTCTGTTTAACTCTTTATTCAAAAGTTTTCTTCTCAGTTTACCCTGGCTCTGCTATCTAAAATTACAACCTACTCTCCTAATGCTTCCCCTTTGCTGATCTACTTTTCTTCTTAGCATCAACTAATATCTTCTACATTTACTTCTTTGTATGCGTTATTGTCTTTCTCTCCCACTGGAATATAAGCTCAATGTCAGTATTTTGTTCACTCATTAAATATGTGGTTTGTGGGGGGAAAAACTCTCAATTTCTCTGATCTGGAATTTATTTATCTATCCCAAGGACAGTTCTGCAGCAATGCTTGGCACAGAGTAGGAGCTTAATAAATGGTTGTTGAACTGATGACTGAATCTAAAAGAGCTCTCAACATTATGTCCATTGAAACATGGAAAAGGAGGAGAAGGAAGGGAAAAGAGAAAGGGAGATGTGAGGAAAGGAGAGAAAAGAATAATGTCAGAGACACTCAGATGACAGTGATATGGATAAACAGAAGCAAGCAGCAAAAGAAAATGGAAAGGGAGACAGTATATCATCATCAAAAAGCCCAGGAAAGAAACAAAAGATGAAGTACAGGAAGGAAGGGCTGTTCGTCACTGTGAACACTCAGTATTTGCAAGATTTAGCTATGGTTTTATCATGAGCTGGTGGAGCACAATCCTTAGAACCTTGGGAATCATCCCCTCCTATGAACAGGCAGTTCAGCTGGTCCCTCAAAGTGGTCATGGACTTGAGAGACCTAAAGAATGTAGGATCAAATTAACCCACAGACCCACCTATTCTTTGTCACCATCTGTTTTATTGAGAACCTGATTTGAACATATAGGTAATGCCAAGTACTAAGATAACCACTCTAGGGCACGGTCATCATCTGGAATGTCACACTCCTTAATGCACACACACAAACACACACACAGAAGCATATTTTCTTACTACACAATTAACAGATTCCCAGTTTTCCTGCAATGCAAGGACCACGAAATTCTATACTTTTCTTATTCAGTGCCCAATCAGTGGAATCCTCTGAAGCCAGTATGGATTTCCAGCATCCATGCTTGGGATGCTCTCTAGGGTCTCAGAAGGGACCCCTTCCCTTGAGGTTCATCCTTTATTATGATTTTCACTCCTTTTCTTTTCTGGCACCCCAGGCTTGCAGCAGCTATTTTGGTTGTCAGAAAAGTTTTGCTCTGAGATGCCTTTAAAGGTCTGGTTTGAGAAAAACAGCATTCACTTTGCAACCTTCTTGGGAATTTTATTTAGGGAGAGCTTCTTCATCCCAAAGATTTAAAGCATGATGGAAACTTTAGCTCATGAATCAAAACAGCCCTCCAGAGTTAAAAGCTAGCTGTATTTGCATAACAATTTAGCAGCTCCAAACGGCAGGGCAAGGTCAGGTGAAATAAATCGCCAAGGTCACGGTTCTCTTGAAGTGGTACTGAAATTCAGAACAGCAGGTCCCCAGTCTTGCTTACCCCAAGGATGTGTCTCTAATCTCCTTCTAAAAGATACCATGGCATAAAATAAATCTACTGCACGCGTGGAAACCACAGGCCTGCCCTTAACCCTCTCTTTGGCTTCTAATTTCAGATTCAGGTCCTGGAGGAAGAGACCAAATCCTAAACCACTGACTTCACTGAATTACCATACAAATGAAAGAACTTACTAGAAATAGTGATCTGGAGGGCTCTCGGTCTAAACTAGAAACTGCTGTTGACCGTGATTGAAACTCCAAAAAGTATTTTGAAGCTCTTTAATTTCTTGGTCATATAATTGCTTCAAATTCATTTATCTACTTCTGAGAATCTAAAAACATGAGGAATCCTTAAAAACTGCAAAGGCCCACGTGCCCGAGAGAAGGAAGCCGAGGAGATTAAATGTGTAAATGATTCTGGCTTTGATGCCCTTAGCGAGAAAAACCTTTAAAGCGCCACATGGAAGAGAAGCTCGTTACTCGTTAGAGTCCCAGCTTCTTAGAACCCAGTTCGGCGAACCACTGGATTTCAGATTCCTCAGGTACATCCGCATTCGGAATTCTCCGCGGCTCAGCGTCCTCGCCCTCGCCCTCGCCCTCGCGGATCTGACGGAATTTCGCAAACCAAGCTCCGGCGTCTTTGGGGGAGCAGACTTATCAGGGGCGCGGGAAGCGCCACCCGGGAATCTCACCATCAGTGGGCGTTTAGCGCAGCCAAGCGACAGGCTGGCGCCAGGGCTCAGCAACAGGGAGGCGCTGGCTGAGGCGGGGAGAACTTTGCGCTCCGAGCAGAACCACCCTTTGCTGGCCAGTCGCATCGCTCCTCCGAGGAAGCAGGCGGCGGCGGCGACTGGGCGGAAAGAGGAGCGAAGAAAGGAAAAGAGGAAGTAGCGAGACAGGAAGAAAGATGAAGCCAGTGCCGGGGGGGCCCGCCAGAGGGTGGCGGACGGTGGAGCAAGGATTTGGCTTCTTTTTCGCACTCCGGGCGTGAACGCTGCCTCCTGCGCGACCCCAAGGAAATAAGTGGGTCTCGCCTGGGCAGAAAAGGAAAAGAAAAGAATCCAAGTGAGCGCATTGCTTCCAGGGTCGCGTTGCCGTCCCCTAGGAACTCCGGCGGCTTTCCAGCCCAGCCGCGGGACCGGACGCAGTGCCCGAGCCGCCCTGCAGATGGGGAGACCAGGGAACGAGCGCCCTAGCCGCGGGTGACCGGCGCCGGCCCGCCCGCCTGCAAGGCTCGGCGCAGGGACCGGGCGGGCGGAGGATGCGAGGCGGAGGGACCCGGGTGCGCTAGGCTCCTACTTGGATGGCCCGGAGACCGCTTCGGCTCCTGGGAGCGCTCCGCAGCGTAGAGTGAGCTGCCCGCGGGACCTGGGGGCGGAGACCTTAGGCGGCGGCTGGAGGGGGGGCGAGCCGGGCGCAGGAGGGGGCGCGCTTTCTCCCTGCGGGTCTCAGTAATGAGGAGACTGAGTTTGTGGTGGCTGCTGAGCAGGGTCTGTCTGCTGCTGCCGCCGCCCTGCGCTCTGGTGCTGGCCGGGGTGCCCGGCTCCTCCTCGCACCCGCAGCCCTGCCAGATCCTCAAGCGCATCGGGCACGCGGTGAGGGTGGGCGCGGTGCACTTGCAGCCCTGGACCACGGCCCCCCGCGTCGCCAGCCGCGCTCCGGTCGGCAGCCGGGCAGGCGCCCAGAGGGATGAGCCCGAGCCAGGGACTTGGAGACCCCCGGCGCCCTCGCCGGGCGCACGTTGGTTGGGGAGCGCCCTGCATGGCCGGGGCCCGCCGCGCACCCGGAAGCCCGGGGAGGGCGCCGGGGCCGAGACCCTGTGGCCTCGGGACGCCCTCCTCTTCGCCGTGGACAACCTGAACCGCGTGGAAGGTCTGCTGCCCTACAACCTGTCTTTGGAAGTCGTGATGGCCATCGAGGCGGGCCTGGGCGATCTGCCACTCCTGCCCTTCTCCTCCCCAAGCTCGCCGTGGAGCAGTGACCCTTTCTCCTTTCTGCAGAGCGTGTGCCACACCGTGGTGGTGCAAGGGGTGTCGGCGCTGCTCGCCTTCCCCCAGAGCCAGGGTGAGATGATGGAGCTCGACTTGGTCAGCTCCGTCCTGCACATTCCGGTGATCAGCATCGTGCGCCACGAGTTTCCGCGGGAGAGTCAGGTGAGAGGAGTGGGGCGCCGCTTGGGGGCCGGGACCTTTAGGGAGGGGAGTAGGGGAGAACGAGGGACTTGGGGCTTTACAACTTTGATTACTGTTTAAGGATCGGACCATGTCCATGGATGGTTGTTTGAAGAGCTTCAGTAAAAGTAAAATAAGAGTGTAAGTGCGGACGGAAATAAGAGGTAGGGGTAGCAGACAGAAGAAAGGAAGTGGGGAAAATAAGCGAAAAAAAAAAATACTCATGTTTTGACGAGCTGGGAAAACCTAGTGGATGCCGGAGGGAAGTAGAAGTCAAAGTTCAGGAGCGTGGAGAGCAATCGATTTTCTAAAGATGAGCTCGGGGGATGAGGATGTGAGATTCCTGACGATGCTAGAGTCTTTAACTCCCAGAGGAAGTGAGCATGAGGCCGGAAGAGCTACATCTGCTCTGACTTCTTTAGAAGGTGTGCCTGAGGCTTGGGCGGTGGCGTACGGAGAAAAAAATCCCTCTGAATTCCTTTGAGTAAACAGGAAATCTGCAGTAGTACCGAAGCCATAGGTAAAGAAGGGCGGTTAATTACCCTTGGGCACTGAAATGTATTAGAATTAATATCTGGTAGCGAAAAAATCCATGGGAGGACTCATTTGGGGTTGGTTTTTTTGGTCCCTACCTACTATCTGTGTGAATTGGGCTCAGAGATTGGCTGTATGCAGTAGCTGTGTTCAGCCCATTTCTGTCTCAATGATTTAGGACTAAAAACAGAAGAATCTAATGCTTTCGTTTATATAGGTTAAAATATTGAATGTATTTTCAATAAAATAAGCTATTTGTGAACTTACTATTGACAATAATATACATATTTAAAGAGAGGGCAGAATCCTCTCAGCAATGGGAGTTTAATGCATTTTGTGCATTATTTTTTTAATCAAAATATCAAGCTTCATTAAGCCTTACACAAATATTTATGAAACAAATAGATAATCTGTGTTGGCCCCATGGTAAAGATTGAGGAACTAAGAAAAGTTTTGGTCAGTGTACTAATAAAAGAGTCCAGACGCTGGAGAATTTCTAACTCTACGTATCATTTTGCCATCCCTTTAGCAGGAAAAAAATATTTCTAATCTCTTTTCTCCCACTTTTGATATATATACAGAGATAAAAGCTAAAATGAGTAAGGCCAAATACAAGTGAAAAGTTTGGTAGAATCTATGCATAAAATATCGCGAGAGTACCAAAGATTTCTTTTTCTAGAAAAATGAATCTTACACTTTTAATCTTAGGAAAGCTGGGCACCCGCTACTTTTAGCAGTTGCTCAGAAGATTGCTATTTAATGCTGAACTATAGAGATTTGATCTGCAGAGTGCAGGCTAATTAACTTTTATCTAAAACATTTCCGTCACCTGAATCTGAATGACTGTAGGCAGCAGATGGGAAGGCAGGGAAAACACAGGTGCACAATGCTGCCAATGGCCAAAGTGTTATAAACATGAAATTGCATCCATAGGGTGCATCATTATTAATATATATGCAGAATCAGATTGAACAAAATGCAAGAGTCAGCATCACGTGCTTCTCATCATTGCTTCTTTATTACCTAATACTTCATAAGTTGCCAATAGTGTTCACAGTCTCCAGACTCCTTTCCATTTGTAGATTGTTTGGCAGGTCTTAAATAGCAAGAATTTCCCACAAATTGGTGTTCCTTATCTAGAAAGGAAATTGTGTTCCATGATGGCTTTGTGCAGTATCCAACACATTACAACTAGGGGACCAGAGAAATAATGAAGCAGCATCTAGAATCAGACAACTTCACAGCTTTATGACCACTGTGGGAACAGTCTTCTGGCGACAACCCTTACAAGTTGCCAATAAAATGAACACTCCGCCAAGTACATCTACCTCTGTACTTCAATTCAGAAATGTATTTTAAATCACTGTTATTTCATGACACACATCTTCAAAGGGAGAGATTATTATATTAACTCAGATCTTGTTTGCCCAACTGACATGGTCTCTCATTTATCTTTGTACTTTAAATTCCAACATATCTAACTTTTTACTATCAGTATATCAGTTACATGTCATTCTATAAGGCTGTATATTAAGAATGTCCAACTCAATGTCAAGTCACCATAATATATAATTTTAGCATATGACCATAATCTGCTTTCAGCAAAAATAATAACTGATCTTTCCCTTGTGTCTGCTAAAAAGCAGACCTTTCTCCCATACCCTGATGTGATATTTTTTTTAAAAAAAGAACAACTTTCAAAATATAAAAGAATGTAGAGTCATTTTATACATTAAATAAAAGTGGTTTAATTTAGCCACTTTTCTCATTGGATTCTACTGCCCAGGGACCCAATACATTGATTGGATTAGTGCATGAAAAAAAGGATTCTAGAGGAAAGTGGACTTGTCCACACAACGAAGTAAAATAAAATTGTATCTCTTATTCAGACAAATCAAAATTGCTTGGGGCAGTAGCAACAACAGTGTTTTCTCTCACTTTCTTTTGGGCTGATGATTTCCTTCGTATGAAAGTTTTAATTAATAAATAGTGGTTTTGATAGTGTTCTGCCACAGCTCGTGAATGGAAAGAGATACCACTGAAATGTTCGACACCCTGAGGAAAGCATTATAGTTTTATTTCACTATTTATTGGAAACAAAGACATAAGGCCATCAGCTTGTAAGATAATAAACTACCCACTTTCAGAAATTATATGTATTATCACTACATAATAAAAGCTTCATACAACATTACCACATAGGATAGGATCGAAGCACATTTCCATCTAAAAAATTCTAACTTTACACTCGAACCTCCACTTGAGGCTAACTCATTTTATTGAAATGATAATTTCTTACTTCTAAATTCTGTTCCCACGACCTTCAAGTAATGATGCTGCATATGGATCCAGTTACATTTAAGTTGTAAGTTCCCATAATTGTTCTTTCTCTTCCATCCCATACTACCTTCTCTTCTAGGGTTTTTGTATAGTTTCTCCAAAGTTAACTCCTTGAAATTTACCTGCTCAGTTAGTGACAGATACAGGTTTATTTCTAAAATGTATATTTCAAGTTAATTCCATATTGGTCCCCTTAAGCAGAGTTAATGGAGTAATGTAATTAGCTTAGATGCAAACCCATGCGATCAAAAACGGACTCAGGGCCCCTCCCTGGGTGGCACAGTTGGTTGAGCAGTGGACTCTTGATTCCGGCTCAAGTCTTGATCTCAGGGTCCTGGGTTGAGTCCCACTTGGTCTCCCTGCTCAACCGGGAGTCGGTTTCTCTACTTGTCCATCTCCCTCTACCCCTCCTGCTACTCACGCATGCGCGCATGCGCAGATACCCTCTCTTTTTTCAAATAAATAAATAAATATTTAAAAAAATAAAAAGTGACTGTGTTACAATTTTTTGTTTTGTTTTGTTTTTCGTGGGTATTACTGTTTTAAACTTCAGTTGAACATACCAACCACAGTTCGCCAGGCTCATGAGCCGTATATGCTAATTAATATGTTTATTCCCATGGAAATACAGTGTTCTTAGATGGTCCCTTTTCTCTGACAACACAGGACTAAATACCCCAGCCTATATATTAGCTTGGCTATTTATTAGCACAGTGCCACTTCTGTCTGATACAGGGACCACAACAATAATACCACTAAGGCACAGGTTTCCCCCACTATCTGAAAGTAAAGCGGTCCTGTAAAATCTTTCGTAAGCCGAAGTGGCATAAAGTGAAGCGTATTCTCCACTTTCCGAAAGTTCGTGTAATACCACTTCACGTTGAGGAAGGACTTACATTAGCACTTGCTTTCCCTAATGGAAAAAGTTCAGAAGGGGATTTTCGCTTTTATGAAAGCAAAGTGGCATAATGTGGAGTTTCAGAAAGTTGGGGACGCTGGTAGTACCGCTTTAGCCAAGGTTTTGCCAGCAATCGTGGTCCCGGAAGTAGATGATTTCTCCTCCGCTGACGTAGCGTCAAAGGTCAGTAGTAGCTTCTGGTAGCATCAAAGGTCGGTAGTAGCTTCCCGCTGGCTCAGAATGCTCTCGGCTTTCTCCTCACTTCAGCTTATCACATGGGTATTTTCTCATCTTACATCATCACCAGAGGAAGGTGAGTGCAATACAATAAGATATTTGATAAACAGACCATATTCACATAATTTTTATTACAATATATTGTTATAATTGTTTTATTTGGCTATTGTTAATCTCCTATTGTGCCTAATTTATAAATTAAACTTTATCGTAGATATGTATGTATACATACATATTTTGTGAAAGAAGTACAGGGGCGCCTGGGTGGCTCAGTGGGTTAAAGCCTCTGCCTTTAGCTCAGTTCATGATCCCAGGATCCTGGGATCAAGCCCCACATCTGGCTCCCTGCTCTGCGGGGAGCCTGCTTCCTCCTCTCTCTCTGCCTGCCTCTCTGCCTACTTGTGGTCTCTGTCTGTCCAATAAATAAATAAAATCTTTAAAACAAACAAACAAACAAACAAAAAAAAACGAAGTACATTGGGAAAATTTATAGTGTTAGCCAAACGACTGGTAGAGAAGTGTTGGTCTGATAAGAATCATCCAAGTCTTAATTTTTCACTCATTCTCATTATTAGTTACCAATCAAATTGGGATGTGATTGACAGAGTATCATGTCTTCATCCTCCACTTTACCCTCCAATCCCTCATTTTCTTTCTCTTTAGGAAAAAAAAAAAAAGTAGGTTTAACCCTCCACCACCAAAAAAGGAAAGAAAAAAAAAAAAAGAACTAGATTCCTAAATATGTTGCACATTTGCCCCAAAATAGAAATGTGCCAGGTACTATTTATATACCGAGGGCAAATTTCCACCTGTGACACATCTGACAGTTTCTAGACCCTTAGGTATTGCCATCAAAGCCTCAGTAAGACGCCCAAGGTTTTTCAGAAATGTTGGTCTCTCACATTGGTTAGAAGTTTATCCTGTAAGCAAACTTGACAATAATAGAGTGTTCATTGAGAGTATGGCCTCTCCATCTGGCTCATCTGATACTATTTTCACGGAAGTTTTTCTTGATGAAAACAGCAGGGTGTTGGTTCATACTGGGCAAAAGCTCCTTCCAAGCTCTGCAGGAAGCCTACTTCTCCCTCTCCCACTCCCCCTGCTTGTGTTCCCTCTCTCGCTTTCTCTCTCTCTCTCTCTGCCAAATAAGTAAATAATCTTTAGGGGCTGGGGGAAGCTCCTTATCTCATCCTGGACAGATAGTAAGAGTTTGCAAACCAGCTACTTTGAGTACCATTGTCCTAGGCAACGGTGGGGCAGGGGGGTCTCTCATAGCAAGGTATTGTTCATTTTGGTGATATCAGTAAATGTAGAGATGAGACTCTCATTGTCTCTTGTCCTTCCAACTCTAGCTACTGCCACTCACATACACAGAGAAGTAGAAGTGTAGTACACCGGAAGTGTGATGCTGAATCTATAAAACTAGGCAAGAAGGAAGAAAGAACATCTCAGCATCTGCCACATTGCTTTTTGAGTGAATGCATGAATAACAAACTAATGGGAATCATTAAGCCATTCATTTGTCTTTCTCAGATCTTTTCTTTATGGGATAGTGGGAGAAAAGAGCAATGGGGAAAAGGTGAACTAGGAGTAAGCCAGCTGCCTGTCCCTGCTCTCACCTTCCCCCTTCCCTTAACCCAACCTAACACCTCAGCCAGATTTTCAGTTCTCCTTCTGAGTGTGTAAGATTCGGTCACTCTCAGGGGACACTGTGATCTCCTGCATTGAGGGAGCAGGCTGATCATAAGACCTGGACTTGTATTGTGTCAGTCGGGGTAAATACTGACACTGAAAGGCTAGTATCTGGCTGGCCAGGGATGGTCTCCTGGTAGAGATGAACCTTTAAGGATTCAAGTGGTAAAGAAACAGGATGACTTCTTTTTTTAGTCAGGCTGAATATGCCCCATTGTTTTTCATTTAAGTCACAGATTTAGGAAAAAACTCAATCATAAATATTTTTGTAGTATTTATGCTTTTCAGGTCTTCAGAAATGTGCTCACAGAATCGTTCTAACAGTCTTGTGAGGTAGAAAACAATGTATACAACATAGAGTACATGAAGAGCTATGCATTCTAGGAAAAGAGAAGTCACCAAGAAGAAAAACAAACAAATAGCTCCTTCTAAATTCAATGTATTTGTTACCCTACAACCCAAGAACAGACTAGATCCATCACTGCTTTTGAATTAACTCAGAAAAGAGGATAAAAGAGAGAATCTGCTTCAAGTTTGATTGTTAAGAGCATATTTCATACTAAATAGCCAGTAATGGGAATTGACTTAAATGAATCATGATATATTTTTACAGTGGAGTTCTATATGCCCATTCAAATGAAAATATGTTGACACAGAGATAGAAAAAAGATTTATATAATTTGCATGAAGTATGACCTTGGTCCTGGAAACTATGAAGTCCAGAATTTTATTTATAAAAATGGAAATAGAAGTCCATTTTTTCCCTATCCACACTTCTATTTATTTTTTTCACACTTTTATTTAAAAAAAAAGTATGTATTTCCTACGTAATTAAAAATAGTAAGAGAAATGGGGCGCCTGGGTGGCTCAGATGGTTAAGTGTCTGTCTGCCTTTGGCCTGGGTCATGATCTCAGGGTCCTGGGATCGAGCCCAGCATCAGGCTCCCTGGTTGGTGGGAAGCCTGCTTCCCTCTCACTCTCTGTGTGCCTCTGCCTACTTGTGATCTCTCTCTCTCTGTATCTCAAACAAATAAATAAAATATTTTTAAAAAATTTTTAAGAGAAAAAAGATAAGTCACCTTTACATTTCCTCACCAATGCTTTTGATACTTCAATATGAAAATATAGATTTTAGGAAAAAATAAATCGTAGAGTATGTTTTTTTTTTGTTTTTTTTGTTTTTTTTTTTTTAAATTTTTTTTTATTTATTTATTTGTCAGAGAGAGAGAGAGCACAGGCGGACAGAGTGGCAGGCAGAAGCAGAGGGAGAAGCAGGCTCCCCGCTGAGCAAGGAGCCCGATGTGGGACTCGATCCCAGGACGCTGGGATCATGACCTGAGCCGAAGGCAGCCGCTTAACCAGCTGAGCCACCCAGGCGTCCCCGTAGAGTATGTTTAGATTTACCAGAGTCCTTTCACATCAGTTTTTCATTTTATCCTCACAATTACTTTGTGAGGTAAGCAAGACAATAGTATTTATTACCTTTACTTTGCAAATGAGACAAGAGTAACATAAATGAAAGAAATACAAAGCTGGAATTAAGAGAAGAGGCTTTTGCAAAGCACAGACTTATGTTTGACTCTTAGCTTTACAACTTTCAAGACCTCTTCCCTTGGGAAATATGTCTCAATTTCTTGATCCATAGAATATAACTATCTCCTAAAGTTGTGGTGAGGATGACACCATGTATGCAAAGTTCTAAGCACAGCACCTAGAGCACTCTCTGTTCTTATTATGATAATGCTCATTCTTTTGATATAAAGTGTTGACATGGCAAGTTTAATAAAAACTGAAATTATCAGAGTAAGAACTCACATATTCCGGGTTGCTCTCCAGAGTATTTCTATATGCATTTTTCCTTAATTTTTAAAAAAAGATCCATTTATTTATTCCAGAGAGAGAGAAAGGGAGGGTTTGAGCAGGGGCAGCGAGGGGTGGAGGGCGGAGGAAGAGGGAGAGGATCTCAAGCAGACTTCTGTTGAGCACGGAGCTGCCCCTGGGGCTCTATCTCACGACCCCTGAGATCATGATCTGAGTCAAAACCAAGAGTCTGATACTCAACTGCCTGAGGCAGCCAGGCGCCCCACTATATGCATTTTCAAGATGCACAGTGTATTCAAGCTTAGGAGATCCAATTCCATTGCCCCAACCCTTAGAAAAACAAAGAAAACTGCTGTTTTGAAACCCCACTTAGAGTTCCATTTTACTGAATCTCACCCTCAGCTTAGGTGTATGTAAAGTCCGTTAGCAAAAAGTAAACTTTGAGGTCTGGTTTCAAAAAACTAGTTGCTCCTTTGTATTGGTCGTGAATGATTGGCTCTTTGGATCAGAGGTAAAAAATAATGTTTTATTTCTATTCGTTGGTATGAGGAACTCATGATTCTTGCTTTATCTACTATGCTAATTTCTCATAGGAGGCTCCCAGGAATTAAACTTAAGGAACAGTAGAACCATGAGCCAGCTCACATTTTAGACTTCTTGGGGGAAATGAGGTTGTTAGGGCAGACTCTAATTTGACATGGATTGAAGGTTCAGAAGTTTCTGCTGTTTCATACAGGCTTTATCTGTACTAATGTAACTGACTTGTGGCATATGTTAACTCAAAAGTTTAGAGACAATAGCACTATTATATACTGAGGTTTACAGAAAATGGATACCCATAATGCAAACTGTGTTTTACTGAATGCTGACTATATCAAAACTGTTTGATGCATACACCTTTGAGGGACTTTTTACATGCCTCTTGCTATTCTGGTTATAAAAGTAATGCATATATATGGACTGTTCCCCATGGGTGTCCACAGATAACCTTGAGTAACATTTTGATATATTTTATCCTCAAGGTTAATGGTTAAAAATTTTTAGAGACCACAGGGTACAATTTAAGAAAGCCCTACTGTTAGTCCAGCTAGGTGTTGACATCAAAGGACAGGAGAGAGGAAAATCTTTTTTTTATTTTTTTAAATTTTTTTAATTTTCTAAAAACTCAGAGTTGGCAGGGCTTTTTGAAACTTGGGTACTCTGAGTTGATGGTATTTCTGTATTAAAAAGTGGTGTTTTCCTTTGTATTTGCAATCTAGCTTTATATTTTCAACATTCTGCCAATGACTGAGTCTGTATAGTTCCAAACAATGGCTCAGTCTGGATCTTTCAGTACTATTCCTAAGAATGGCTTGGAAATGGGTTGTCACTACTCTCTTCTCAGCTAGGGGTGGTCATTAGCAGAACTTTTCGTGTTAAACACCTTGATGGCTGCAAAACCTACATATAATCTATTGGTATTTTTTGTATTGAAAACCTCAACTCAAAGCCAAGTCAAACAAGAGTTGGGTTAATACTCTCCAGATTAAAAATAAAAAATGTTTTATTTCCATAAACAAAGTGAGATGCCCAGCATGTCTTCATCTAACAGAATCACAGTCTGGCAGATTGCAGAATTCTGTTTGTTCAGTCCCGGCCAGAGGTACTTAAACAGGGATTCCATTAAACAAAGAATTTGCTTCTGTATGTTGTGAATTTAATAGGTTCAGATGGAGAGCTGTTCTTGTTTTGATGCTATATAAGGAATTAATTTGAGTCACCTCACACAGTGTTTCACACATAAGGAAATGCTTCAGTGTGTACCTGAAAATGAATGATAAATCCATGCCTGAGTTAATCCAGTGTATCTTCACTCTGTGGGAAGCACAGAGAGCCATCTAGTGGTCCCTAAAAGACCGCTTTAAGTTAAAGCATCCTAGAAATCCAGCCTGACAAAGCAGGAGGGTTCCAAAGCTTTTAAACATGTCCTGTGTTTGACTGTGGGAAATCTAGGTTAATCCATCACAGAACAGACCTTCTTCTGGCTCTAAGAAGACCCAGCAGACTCTGCTGTTTGGCCACCATATCTATAATTGGAGTTACAAACCTTAAAGATATCTGAAAATGTGTGTCTCAAAGGGAGGAGAGGCAAATGCGAATGACTTTGACTAACTTCAGCAAGGCAGAGTGGCTAATTATTGTAATATTTACTATCACTTTGGTTTATAATGCAACTTGAAAAGATGTAGCCATTTTATTGTGTTAAGCATATCCTTTGCTCCTTTATTTATAATTATTAAAAACGTATGTTCTTTGTGGATAATTCCAATAATTTAAAAAATGCCAAAGGATAAAATAAAAATCACCCATGAACCCAAAACCTGGAGATCTAGGCATATGTATATATTATAAAATTGGGAACCATGCTATTTTAGGATTTTTAACTTTTATATTATAAACATCTTCCCATGTCGTTAATCTTTTTTCCATTATTTTAGTAGCTAGAAAATTTGCCTTTGAATAGATTGTTTCATTTGTTTAACCCCTATTGCTTGAATCCAGGTATTTTGCACGGAAAAATCAGTAATACTTTAACCAATTGGACTTTACCAGACTCATCCTCCTTAACATTCTTTAGTTTTTGGTGCTGTGCAATATGCTCTGCTTGAGTTCTGGGACATCATCATGGTTGTTTTGGGTTTGGGGGGATTTTTTTTTCCCAGCTCTTTCATTATCTTGTACTGATTGTGCTTCTTGTCTTTGACCCCTTGTGGTAATACTCATAGAGCTGTGCCGTCCAGTATGACAGCTGCCTGCCCTGTTGAATACTGAAGTTTTAATTAAAATGCTGGAGAAGGTAGAAGTCAGTGTCTCCGGTGCTCTGACTGCTCAGTGGCCGTATGTGGGTAGTGGCTCCTGCATTTGACAGCACAGATACACAACGTTTTCTGTCTTCATTGAAAGTTCTGTTGGACATTCTGTTGCTGTCAGAGGGCATGCAGTTGTAAGGAACAGAAACTCACTCCATGGAGCTCAAAGTGAGGGGTTTGTGCTGGAAACTACAGGAACCCGACCAGGAGCTGAGTTGCAGGAGGTACAGCTGGCCCGCGCTGCTGGAACATGCTGGGGCAGCTACTCCCTTCCCTTCCTCTGGGGCCCAAAAGCTCTTCTCTGGGCTCCTTTCTTCACAGCTGCTCCATCCTTCTCTCCCAATACCAGCTTCTCCCTCTGCTGTGCCATAACTTCTGCATGGGTGGGGTTCTGATTTACCGTGACAGGTTGTAGCCTGAACCTGGAAGGACTTTCAGCTTTAATCTGTGTGTTTTATATCTCTTAACTCACATTCTGCAGATATCTAATGGGCTCAGACTATATGGATTGCTTCCCCATCCTTCTCCTGTTCTATGCCCTCTCTTAGTCCAATCAGCAAAGGCCAGATTTCTCAGTTAAGTGTTCAATAGAAGCTTTAGAATACAGCAGTAAATGAAACAGCAAAACTCCTCCTCTCAAAGAATTTACATTCCAGTAGGGAAAATAGACAATGAGATATGCAAACATAAATATAATATTTTTAAGTAGAGGCAAGTGCAATGTAGAAAAATAAAGCAGGGTCAAGGATTAGAGAATGACTATGATTAATCACTAAGGCATGTCTGAAGAGGTGACACCTAAGCAGAGATGAAGAAGTGAATCATGCAAATTTCTAAGGGAAGAGCATTACGAGCAGAGAGAATGAAAGTACAAAAGCCCTGAGGTAGGAATGAGCAGAGCAATAAATATTTACTGAATAAATGAATAAATGGACTATCCCGAGGTACTAGCCATTATATTTGTCAGTGGGCACATCTTCAAAGAAGGTACAAATAGTGAGACAACCAGATCTAGCGTACTCTGACATAGGGCTATTTTCCAAGGTGTAGACTCCTGAATTTTTTCCTTGCCTATGGCAATACCAGGAATTTCTAACCAGAATTCCCTTTTATATCTCATTCTCACCTTAAATTCAAAATATGTAAAGATACCCTAAGGTGGCATCCCCTCTCACCTGTAACAAGAATTCTCATGCCATCTTGGAGCTCTCTTTTCATCAGGTTCTGTCGGCTTCCTTAGTATACTTCCTCTGTCTTCATCCTTCTTTTCACACAGCATTAGCTCCTTCCACCAATACTCTTGAATAGCTTCTGTAGCTCTCCTTTCTTTCCTGCAAACCATTTTGCACCCTGCTGCTAGATGAATCTTCTGAAAGCAAAGCAACTTTCATTCATTTATTTGTTCTTCACTTTTTATTCAACAAACACTTAGCAAGTCTAACGCACTAAGCTTCATGCCACCTCCCTGCTCAAAAGCCATTTTACTGTGACATTATTACCATTTGTCTTCCATGCCCCAGTACTCCTGAGGGATGAAACACACCTTAAATAACAATGATTCACTACAGGAGTAGTTCCCAGAATTGGAGCAGGGCACACCATGCTTAAGAGAATTTATCAGATTCTCCCTAGTTTTCTGATTATAGTTCAAAAAAGCCTTCCATCCCCCACTCTCAAGATTGTGACATGCCTCCCCTGAAGCTAGAGAAACACTGGTTAATAATTAGCAAACTTACAGAAACTGATTCTCAGGACCTTTCACAAACATGTGCAAATAACTCTTTCCAGTTCATGACATTCTTCTGAGATAAAGGTGTCCAGAAAGCATAAGATCTCTAGGAATAGAAATGTGTGTGTGTGTGATTTTAAAAAAAATCAATTGTAAGTTATTATATTAAAAAGCATTTCTCTATTATATATCTATGTAGAAAGACAGGTATATACCCGAGTTCTCATGATTTGCTGATGAATTAAGCTCCTATTCAAAATTGATTTTTCCATTGAAACAATATTATCTGTGGCTGTTAAGACCGCAGGCCAGGCCACAAAATGCTGGTTAGTCCATGATGTGACAGAATTCTGGTATTAGTTCTGTAGACACTGAACACTATCTGTTACAGGATTTTTCGGTTTCAGACCAAGGGGATATGGAGTGAGGAGGAAAACCAGAAGAAAATTTAGCTTTCACTTATAATTCCAGAGTCATCTGTATAGTCTTGGAAGGCCTCTCTGAGTCTGCTTTTTCTGTTACAAATTATAAATAGTCGCTCATTAAGCAGGTATTGGTGGAGGACTTACTGTGCTATTTTAAAGAATCGATATGGGTTCCAGGAAGATAATATTCATAAAAACACTTTGTAAATTCATGTTTAAAAAACAAATGAGGGGTTTCTGGTGGCTCAGCACATTCAGCATCCTACTCTTGATTTCGGCTGAGGTCGTGATCTCAGGGTGGTGAGGTCAAGCCCTGCATCAGGCTCCCTGCTCAGTGGGGAGTCTGCTTGAGATCCCCTCTCTCTAAAATAAATAAACAAATCTTTAAAAAGAAAAAAAAAACTAGATGAGAAGCATTCTTATTGAAGCATCCAGGTAAATACTTCTCATTCCACTTGTGGAAATCCAGGACTTACCTTTCCCAGTACTGATTTGGTGGTGGGAATAGCCCACCCGTGTCCTGTCCTCCTGAACCAGAGTGGTCAGATTATAACTCCAAAATGGTCAGTAGCAGCTGGGAGGGGAGGAAAGGAGAACAGGGCAGTTTCATGTTTCCAAAAAAGTGCTTCTCCTGAATTCCCCTAGAGTCCAGTACTGCATCCTGGGCCTAAAGAGGAGAGGGAAGAGGCTTTGAGGAGCTGACAGGATAGGAAAGCTACAGCCAGGATGCAGGTTAGAATGAGAGACACTTTGGAAATCAAATATGGAAGCTCAGATTGCCCACTAATATCCATAAAAAACACGCTAGTTCAGAGTTAAGATTTTGTCTGTTTCTAAGTAATATTTTGTAATGGACTGGGATCCTGGAAAATAATCAAATCTCATTCTCACCTTCATTCCAAGTCTGCCTTTAATTAACATTAGCTGGGCAGCAGCCACTTAAAAATCTTTCAATTTCCATGTTTCAGGATTACTTCCAGGTTCACCACCACCACCACCACCCCAGGCCAGGAGAACCCTGAGGATCCCCTTTGTGCAGAGCAACACAGGAAAAGATCAGGAATAAACCAGCAGGTTTAACCTTGGCCACACCATCCATGCCTCCAGTACCTCACTGTCCTAGCCGACTTCTCTGTCTCTGTCCATGGCTCTTCCCTGCCAAGCTGCTGTCAGAAAGAGAAGCAGTCACTGGGCGCCTCAATCCCTCCCCCCTCAAAACGGCAGCAGCATCATTGCCTGGTTCAGGCCTCTGTGTACTGCCTTTGTAACTTTGGTGGTATCTCGGCATCACCTGTCGCTACTGATTTTCTTTTTTAAGATTTTATTTATTACTTGACAGATAGAGATCACAAGTAGGCAGAGAGGCAGGCAGAGAGAGAGAAGGAAGCAGGCTCCCCGCTGAGCAGAGAGCCCTATGCGGGGCTCGATCCCAGGATCCCGGGATCATGACCTGAGCCATAGGCAGAGGCTTTAACCCACTGAGCCACCCAGGCGCCCCTCGCTACTGATTTTTTAAATCACTGTTTTACTTAAATAAATTCATTAAAAAGAAAAACCAACCTTTTTATGATGATGTCAGTGAAGAACCAGTCCCCCTTGCTGTAAATAGAAAAAAGGTACACCATAAAATAAGTACACCATGAAAACGAAATCATTCTAGCATGGTAGCTTTTCCTGAGCCCTTTGAAACGGGAACATTTCTAGGTGAGAGGGAAGTGTTAAAGGCATACCGACACCAAATGGAGGCTTTCTCCTAGATTTAGCAGAAGGATTAAACACTAATTGAAAAGGGATTAACTTTCTTATGGTGTGATTCAGTGTTATTTAATGTCAAGTCCCTGATCAGCTAAGATTCTCTCATGAAAACTGTAGGCTGAATTCTGAGCAGCCTGGTGCTGCAGTCAGGACCTCCATTATCTGAGCTTTGCTTAACTCTTCTCATTTTTTCCTGATACTACCGCTTAGCCCTTGCACTCTGCTCAGCAATGCTGCAACGCACAGTGCTGTTCCAAGCCTTGGCACAGGCTGTTCTCACTGCCTGGAATGCTCTTTCCCCTCGTGTCTGCCTGAAACTCCTGTTTGGCCATCAGACCTTTGCTCATATCACCTGTGGCCATTCTCTCTGCCACAGTCAACCACTTCCACTTCTTTGTGACCTTTCTACTTTGTATATTCTTCTTTACTAGATTTATCAGACAGGAGTATTATTTATTTTACGTGTGTCTCTCTCTCCTCCACTAAATTAAACCTCAAGCTTCTAGCATGGTGCATGGCTCATGGTAGATGCTCAGTGACTGTTTCAACTGAACGAATGGTCCATTTCCATCCCTTCCAGTGTAACAGAACTAAGCATAGCGCCAGTGGAAAACCCACTGACTGCTCAGGTGGGGTCGTATGAACCTGAGAAGGTGTACCACCTTATGAAAAAGGATCCTCATTCACTGTGGCAGATAGAGTTCACGACTACCCAAAATTTACTGTTACGTAGAACAAAGCTGGTAGAGTCAGTCCTTGAGGAAATTGATTTTCCAAGAAGTAGAAAACCTGTTTCTACTACCCTCTTAAGATTTTTATACATCCTTCATTGTCCACAAATTGGTTTTCAATTTCCTGGAGACCGCAAGTGACAGAAAAGTGACATTGTTCTCAGATCTTTAAGCCACTGCTTTCCCGAACCTTAATCTCCCATTCAGCCAATTTTGCTATATTGTATAGCCAAAGATTCTCGACATGTAAAATTAAGGAAAATCAGAGTGGATGAAAAGTAAAGTTACTGGAATAATCACCACTTAAGAAGAGAAAAAGCCTGGAATTGTATTTTATCCTGTCATCCCTTGTCAAACAAAATAATCAGAAAATCAGACAAGAGTTCAGATCCAGCCAAGACTAACCAGTTCTATTCCTGGCTCCTTTTCTTCCATTAAGTATAATTCCTTAGGCTTTCTGACTCTGGAGCGGTGGCCATCTGTGTGTTAGTAATACACAGGTAACTATTCAAAATATGATTCCCAAACTTATCAAATCAGAACCCCTGAGATTGGAGCACAGAAATCTGTCTAAAAACAAACAGCCATACAGGTGATTGTGTCCAAAGGTGATCCAGAATATCATATTTTGGGATCACATTATCCTAAGAGTCTCCCCTAATGTGATTTTCAAACTGTGACAAGGCACCACCTGGGGCGGGGGGGGGAAGCCCAAGGTAATGTTTAAAGTGCAGATCCTCTCGAACTCACTGAGTTCCACTAAATTATATGCTACAGCTCTTCATATATCCTTTTTTTTTTAAAGAAACTTCCCCAGATGATTCATATATGCACAGTACAGTTTGAGATCAATGACCTGGGGCAGAGGTTTCAAGCTCAGATGCCTTCTAGGGGCCAGGAAGGTAATGGAAATGTGAAAAACGGTCCCAGATAATGCAGTAGGGAGTAGTAAAAACTGTAGACAACTGGAGAGTGCCTGACCTTTCTAAAGGAGGCAGCCAGCCACCACTCAGCTGCAACCAGCTGTCTACCCATGGGGATGTTGCCAGATACTTTGAATTTTCAAAGGAAGCCAGGCTGGGGATTTTTTTTTTTTAATGTAAACATTTCCTTAAATGTTGACAATGAACTCACTTTTGAGGAGGTGCTTTATTGAGGTGTAATTGACAAATGAGACTGTAAGGTTTTGAAAGCATACATGATGATTTGATAACACACATTGTGAAAGGATTCCTCCCATTGAATTAATTAAGTAACTTGCATTTTAAAATGCAATCTGCAGGCTCTCTAGGGCTGTAGGGTCACCAGTGTGACACATCTGGACTGAGAAGTGTCAAGGCATTTATCATAGACAAGTATTAACCAGAAATGCCTCAGTGACTGGCCAAGCAATCAGAGATGACCCAGGCCTGGCACCATAAGTACCGTAGCTTTAAGGTGCAGTGAGAAAGAGCTCAAGTATTGTAAAGGACAGGTGGCCACCCTCATTTGAAAGAAAGGGAACAAGAGGAAAAAAGGCACTAGAAGATAATGAATGTAATCAGTTCCAGGTGTGCTCATAAATGGACTCTTAGAAATGTTACTCATAGACTAGAGATAATGAGATAACGATAACTACTCGTTGTGTTGAAGTATTAAGTATACTATATCACGTGGGTTAGCAACATCATCTGACATACAGTAAGTACTCAAAAAAATATATGCTGCTACTCTTTTTTTTTAATTTATTTACTTTTTAATTTTTATTTAATTTTTATTTAATTTATTTATTTGTCAGAGAGAGAGCGAGCAAGCACAGGCAGACAGAGTGGCAGGCAGAGGCAGAGGGAGAAGCAGGCTCCCTGCCGAGCAAGGAGCCCGATGTGGGACTCGATCCCAGGATGCTGGGATCATGACCTGAGCTGGAGGCAGCTGCTTAACCAACTGAGCCACCCAGGCTGCTACTCTTATTCCCCTTTTCCTTGAGCCTCTCTTCCCTCACATTAAAATTCAACAGACACTGAAGAAAAGTAAGCTCTTGGCAAAAAGCTGACAAATTCCTTTGATATTCTTGTTTTTGTTTTCAGGAAAGCTGATAATACTTCTATAATGAGATCATTAACAAGGTAGTGATGACAAAGTGATTTGAGTTCCTCATAAGAATGTCATTTCAGAATACAGAAATGTCCTTGAATGTCATCATTGGGTTTCCTTTCTCTACCAAGAGTTCAGTGTTTCTAAATCCTGTGTAAAGGAAGTTGCTAAACAAATGTTTTGAAGAATTCTGGATAATTCTGGAAAAGCAGGCTGATAATACTCTGGTCTAGGAATGTTGTCCTCACTTTATAGCACTCTGTTATTCATTGACTTTAAAAAAATAACAATTTTTAAATACTTTTATGTAACAACAATCTAATGGTGATGTTAAAAAATGTATTTACAGTTTTAAAGACTAATAATTTCGGGGCACCTGGGTGGCTTAGTTGGTTAAGCATCTGATTCTTGATTTGGGCTCAGGTCATCATCTCAGGGTTGTGAGATCGAGTCCCGCAAGGGGCTCCGTGTTCATCGGGAGTCTGCTTCTCTCCCTCTCCTTCTGCCCCTCTGCTCCCTTTCTCTCTCGAATAAATAAATTTTTTTTTTGTAAGACTAACAGTTATATCACCTTCACATCTATTTCCTTCCAACTTTTATCCTTTTGTATACATTTTTGTCTGTGTGAGGTCAGTGTTTTCTGTTTTACTTGCCATTACAATCCAAGGACCTATTAAAGTCCTTTGCACATTATAATCACTTAAATTCTTATTTAAGGAATGAATGAATGCACTTCTGAAATGATAAATGTATAGTCAATTTTGAATTCTGCTTTGCTCTCACTCGCATTAGGTCATCAATCTTAAGTCTGCACAAACCTCAAACAAATCATATCTCTCTGTGTTGTTGACTTTCTTCTAATTATAAAATCAGGAAAATATGAAAGCCTTGAAAAACTCCCTTAATCCTGTCCAGAAATACTCACTGTTAATTTGCTGAGATATTTCTCCTAGTGTTTTTACATAAAACTTTTTCTTTAAACGTGGAGAGTTTCTATCAGTCTTTTTTTTTTTAAGATTTTATTTATTTATTTGACAGAGAGAGAGAGGTCACAAGTAGGCAGAGAGGCAGGCAGAGAGAGGGGGGAAGCAGGCTTCCTACCGAGTAGAGAGCCCAATGCAGGGCTCGATCCCAGGACCCTGAGATCATGACCTGAGCTGAAGGCAAAGGCTCAACCTACTGAGCCCCCCAGCTGCTCCTCTATCGGACTTTTTTTTTTCCTAAGATTTTATTTATTTATATGACAGACAGAGATCACAAGCAGGCAGAGAGGCAGGCAGAGAGAGAGGAAGGGAAGCAGGCTTCCCGCCGAGCAGAGAGCCTGATGCGGGGCTTGATCCCAGGACCCCGAGATCATGACCCGATCCGAAGGCAGAGGCTTTAACCCACTGAGCCACCCAGGCGCCCCCGGACTTTCATTTAATGTGGCATTGCTAGTGTTTCCCCATGTCACGGGAAACAGGAAACCCATTGTCACTATTATTTTATTAATTCTGTATTATCCTAAGCTTTGGGAAAGCTTTTTATAATTTTTGTCATAACATTTTCCACAATAAAGATCTTTGTTCATACACTTTTTGTCTACCTTATAGATTATTTCCTTAGCATCAATTCCTGGAAGAAGAAAATAAATGCTGTTTAGTTGGGGCATATGAATGGCATATTTTCTATACCATTAGGTATTTTACATGTCTTTGTTGTTTTTCTTACAAATAAAAGACAGATTAACAAGGCATAAAATTCCCAAATAAATTCACTTTGAGCATTTAATGTAGCAGAAATGAGAAATCCATGATATTTATAATTATCCTTTGGAAGGTTACTTTTTTCCTTTTCTTTACTCCTAAGCGCTTGATAGTTTTTTCAATTTTTTTTTAATTAAAACACTGCCCGATATGTCTAAGTCCAATTCATCTCTATTGAGATTATGCCAAGGATGAGCTAAATCCATCAAATGAGGTTTTTGTTAGTTTGTTTGTTTGAAGAGAACATTTTTCTTCAGAGATGTCTTCGATTAGTCCTTCTGGTCTTGTGGTTATGGTTCCTTTCTTAGATACACCATAATTCTTAGGTTCATCCCCCATATTCAGGTGACCAAAGAGTTTATATCCAAACCAGGGCAATTTTGAAAGTGAAAGGGGTTAATAATTACATAGGACAATAGGCATGAAACAGGACCCGTGTGAGCACAAACTGAGACACATAACTTCCCTGCCATTCTTTTTCATTATTTATAGTTCTTGATCCTTTTGTTCCGTATCCTGAAAGATTTTCTATATTGTGTCTTCCATATCACTTATTCAGTCCTTTGAAATATCTGTTATACCTTTTATGCTTCCAAAGCATATTTGAAATCGGTTACTGGATTTTTCGTTTCCCAGTTTCTTTCCATATAACACTGTTCTTTTTCATTCCATCCTGTTATTCATCTCAGCATGTTCTCTTGTGAATTACTTATGTTTCATGAAAGTCATATTATCCTGCTATTGATTAAATATCAGGGGTTTTGTGGTTTTTGTTTTTCTATTTTTTCTTTGGCTTCTAAAATAACTAATTTTCCTTTTCTTTGCCTGTTCTTCAGCATTCGCCTAGGGCCCATGTTGTTTTGTCCTTTTCTTGGGTGAGGGGAGTTCTTATTAGGGAACAATAAGAAATCTATCTCTATCTTGTTTGCCAACAGACTAGCTGCTTAGATTGCTTATTGGCTTACTTTGAATCCACTTATGTTCTGGCTAAATGTCCATCTAATAAAAACAGGTGGACACGAAGTTGCTGTGTCTCACCTAAGCCAGCTCCCAGTCTTCAGCAGCCATCAAGCCTGTGGTATCACTCCGCTGAAGCAAGCTGAAATCTACTTCTCCCCTGCTGAGTTGCTTTTTTGATGATATAAACCAGTGGCTCTTAATTCCTTGACGTAGGGAGCCTTTACAAAATTCACACTTGGGCATCATCCTAGCTCTCCTGGCTCAAGGGGAATGTAGAAATGGGAATGTAAAAAAAAAAAAAAAATCCCAGGTGTCTCAACCAACCCACTTGGTTGAGAATCACTTATCTGAACCAATGAAAAGAACACCACCATCATACCACTACCACAACACACACACACACATACACACACACACAGTTCTTGGTTTACATGTCTACTAGGATGATTTCTGATTCTGCTACTTTCTGTGGTGCTTTTCTTTTGGGAATTAAACCTCTCCCATACACTCTTCCCTTGGAGATGCATTCTATTAGATTCAGGAATAAAAAATACTAAGCAGAGGAAGGAAATGATTGAATGTCATTCTGACTACCTCAAGAAGCAGGACCCATACAGGAGAGGAGCCATGGTGACTCTTTAATTGAACTAAGGGGTAGAAGGAAAGATACTATTGTCAGTATAGGAAATAAGAGCTAGAGAACCCAGATAACCTGAGCTTGAATCCCACCCTACTACTTACATTAGCTAAATGCAACTAGGCAAATCACTTATCTTGTCTATGCTTTAGTTTCCTCATCTATGAGACAGGGATAATAGAATCTGTTCCACTGAATTTTTAAAAAGAATAATGAAATAACCTATAGAAACTGT
The DNA here is from genome assembly GCA_004024625.1 of Mellivora capensis. Classification (NCBI taxonomy): domain Eukaryota; kingdom Metazoa; phylum Chordata; class Mammalia; order Carnivora; family Mustelidae; genus Mellivora; species Mellivora capensis. The sequence goes on from PISX010006316.1 coordinate 61,135, forward strand.
TAAGAAAGGCCTGATACATATGAAATGTTCAAGAAATATTAGCTACTATTATTTTCAGATACAATATTAATTTTGTATTTTTTCTCGTTCTGCCAGTTTCCAGTTTTTGCAACATCCCTGATTGTTAATAGGACTTTTTAGAGTTGTGAGTTTATGTATTTTTATGTCTCATTTGGTAGTTTAGTGGAAAGTTGAGGAATGCTGCATCAGATCAGTTTGTGCATTTTATTGGAATTTTATGAATAAGTTCTAGAATGGTTATCCATCACTGTGGGTTTAGCTTGAACAGAGATTCAATCATTTCATTTCTATCCATGCCTTCATGCCATTTCCCACTGGCTGCCTTGTCTACCTCATTTCTTTTTTCCACCTAGTTCTCTGACTTTATAGCAGTAACCTGGTCTGAAACATGCCAATACTGGACAAGCTAGTGACATTCAGGAAGAATGTCATTCTGTGTGGCTCAAAAGGACCCCGTGGATGCTGGTCACTTGGAGGGAAGTTTAGCTCAAAACCAAGATCTTTCAAAGCTGCCCAAGTGATTAAATAAACTGTCATAGATATTGAGTGTATCAGTGAAGGCTACTGAGGACATTGAAACCACACCAATTATTTAAAGAATGACATCTTAAGAAAATGGTGCGAAGTTGTTAGGTAGCTAAAAGTGTAAGAAGAAAACTCCCTGGTATGAAGATAGCAAATCCTGGAAGCAGTTACTTTCCTGGAGCTGAGGACAAAAGAAAGAGGCTGCAAATATTGACATTTAGAAGCTTAGAGGAAGAGTTTGTGGAGCTGAAACTCAGGTATTTGAGAAAAGTAGTGCTGTTCAGCTGGTGATGGTAGCTCTGAGCTCTGAGGAGGGATCCTGAGGGTCTCAGATCCAGACTGTAAACTGGCTAGTTGGTGTTGATTATCTCTGAAGTTGTAGGATAAAGTGGTTCTGCAAGTGTTGGAAAGGCTGCCTTAGTTTTAATCTGCCCTGGGAAGGAACTGCTGAAGGGATGCAAACCCACTGCTGGGTGATGCTTAAAGGAACCGGAAGCAGACGTAAAACCCACCGGAAGCAAAGAAAAGACAAGAAGCAAGTCCCTACTCTTCCTCCTACCTTGCAGCTTTCGTCTGGTTGCCTCTGTTGGCAGAGCCTACCAGGATCCTCCTGGCAAAGCAGAATGTGATGTGTACTATAGTACTAGCGCTTGCATCCCAAAGCAGAGAAGGAAAGAGCCAAGAGGCAACAGCCATATCCACACAGTGAGTCACTCTAAGTATCAAAGAAATAGTAGTGTAGATTGCTAGCACTCATTGCACTATGACTGTGTGCTAGGCACAATACATTTTCATATTTAATTCTTACTAAATCTTCTCAGGTTAATATTTTTTACCTACGTATTATTGGTGAAGAGATTAGGAGTTATTTGGTTAAGGGTCACTTATCTAAGGACCTCACTTGCTCAAGGTCACTCAACTACAAAAAGAGGTAGCTAGGAGTCACGTTCACTCTTTGTGGCTCCAAAGTCTCTGTGTAGCTCTGCCTTCTATCATGTCCAGCATTGATGCTATGATTTCTTTTAACTCTGAGATATGTTTGTGAGTAATTAATGTCTGTTTGCTCACCATTGTTTGATTGTTTTGTTCTCAATAAAATTATTTCACAACATTTAACTTATTATGTTAGGCATTTGTGCCTAACTGCTGAGAGCTGTGGAGACTGGGCAATTTTCCAGTTCATCTGAACTAAACAGATAGTTGAATCAGACAATATGAAGCTTAGGAAAATATATTAATATGAATTATTTGCTTTGGCCATGTACTTTGTCTTTCAGATCGCCTGGAACAACGCCTGGTTGCCAATTGACTTTATACCTTGTAATGTCACTGTAATTGTTTGGCAAAATTCCTCCCTTGGGTACCTCATCACCAGAGGTTGACTGTCCTAAGTAGCCTCTCCATTAGAAAAGCAACTTGGATAAACTGATTATACATTTTTGCCGTAAATAGAAATCTCTAGGTTATAATATGGATCTGTGGAATAGGGTAGAAGATGGAAAGAATTAACCTATTACAGATCTCTAAACTAGTAGAGATCTCTCTTTAGATAATAAATTGCTGCTCTTGAGAATAGACATAGGACATCCATCACCTTCAAACATTAATATATCCACTAATGTCTGCAAAATATTACTAATATTTGCACATATTTTGGCATTCTCCATGCAACAATAAGTGAATGTTTATCTTAATTGGCATTTCTGTTTGAGACTCAGAGACATAAGAGAATTCTCTGACATAGAGAATTTGGTTGGCATGCAATACCACTATTATCTGTTACTCAAGATGTTTTGATAGTTGAGATTTAGATCTTTAACTGAGTTAGCTCCCTAGTTTCCACTCACCCACCCGTGCTTTGCCCAGGCTGCCAGTTATCATTTACCTATAAATACCCACTGATACCCCCAGTACTTCAGATCTCTTTATAGCTCTTCTTCTGGCCTCCTAAATACTGGGATTCACTCAGAATTCTCTAAAACAAAGGACTTCCATGAAAAACAGTTCAGAGGGATAATAGAAAGATTGTATATAGAATAAGTTTAGGTTTGGGATATCCAAATAACACTTTCTGAAAGGCCCTTTCTTTACACCATCATACTGAGAGAGTATAGAAGCACCATTTCTGTATTTTCTAACAGACTCTGTCATAACCAAAAGAGGAATAAGTCCAGTGTGAATTTAGGGTAGAGTGTCTCACTCCTTTTAGGTTTCGGGTACAGGGCATGGGCCTTTTTGGTATGTGTGTAATAAAGCAATCACTCTCCTTTGATGAGGATCTTACAATTTACAAAGTAATTTCAGTTCACATAAGCTACGTACACATAACTACCTCCAACAACTCTAGGAGGAAGTTGTTACTACCCCAAATTCCAAATGAAGTTATAAAGAAACTGAGCCTCAGGTAGACTGTTTTACCAAGCAAGTATTAAAATGAAATTTGCTGATTTTAAGTGCAGTGCTCTATCCTCTAAGTCACTGTGGATTCAAAGAGTCTGGTTCTGAAAGCTTTGAGTGAATGTATGAGCTGCTATGGCACCAACTTCAAAACCCAAAGGTCCTGACTCCTCTCTTGAGACTTTAATCACCAGGCTCTGCTGCCTCAACAAAAGCAGGGGTATTCCACCAGAGATCCCACAAGCAGAAATCTTATGAAATCTATTTCAATAAGTGATGTATTCTTCAAAACTGCCTTTAAATTACCTCTTTGGCATCTTAAAACATTATAATCATTCTGAAGATGCAGAGATGGATAAATAATCTTATTTCTTTCTGGAAAAGATTTGTTTGAATTTTCTGAGACCTATTTGACCTTGAGTACATATTAACATTTTTATCATTAGCTTCCCTTATTCATGTCCAACTTCTAGAAATTTTAAGCACCTCATTGTCTCAGGAAAAATCAGTTTCAGAAGAGAAAAAAATACTTAAAGAATGGAAATAAAGGTTATGGCTGGGAAAATCGGAACATGCAGTTAAAAGAGAAAGTCCATTGCCAAGGTCATTGGAGCATTTTGGAATTGCCTGTGTATGATGGTCATTTTGAATCTTTTTCAAAGGTTTATGAAAACATTTACAACAGTTACAATTTTAATCCTGAGCTTTTGACTATTATATGGGATTCATAAAATATGTCCTATGACATATTCATATGTTGGGGATTTACTGCAAAATTTTATGTGAGAGTCTGCAAAGTTACTTTGAGGACTTTTAATAAACATCTGGGAGACATTAGTGTAGACCTTATAATTTTCGAGCTGGATGCCCAGTCATCTGGTATAAAAATGTCAGGCTAGCCATAGAAATGCATAAGACAAATCATTATCCCATTATTTCTAAAGATTTATGCCTTAAGCAGATGATAAATTTAATTCTTTATCTCTAAATCAAAATGACTTATTCATTATTAATTCTAATTATATAAACTGAATCCTATCATGGTAGGTATCATATAGGTAATTCCTAGGCCATGTTAATATCCATGACCTTGAGCTCATTGTGGGTTATAACCCACAGTACCTTGTCTCTTCTTTCATACAGAGCATTCTTTTCATACACCGTGGCTTAGCATTACTAGCACATAGTTCCCCAGTGTCAGTGGAGCAAAATATGCTTTAATTGGTTCTATCTGTAAGGTCATCTCAAAAACCACGTTGTCTTGTTGGAAAAGATATTTAGAAGACACATGATGCCAGTCTCCCTCACAACTGGACAAACCCATTGCCCATAATAAGTAATGTTAAATCTCTGAAAATCATGAAATTAGCTACTCAAGTCCTCAAATGTGGTTGCATTAGTCACTTTGTGATCTATTGAATACTCTTAGCACTTTACCAGTGACATGGCCTCAGGACCCTTTAGAATGTGAAATATTTTACCCTCCTCAGCTAACTCATTTTATACTCTTCATCCAAATGGTAGATTTGTTCTCATTCCCTTTTTATCTAAACCTATTACATAATGAGTACCTCTAAGCACCACCCCCACTCCAACCTTTGCATTGATGAACTCCCTCTTTTCTTTACCTGATACTCAGCAAGATACAACTGGTTAACTTTAAGAGGAAAGTCTTGCCAAAGAACTATCAAAAGAGAAGTGAGCTGCTTCTGACTTCATGCTCCCTTCCACTGTCCTTCTGTGCAGAAACATTACATGTGAAGAACAGCAGAACATTACCCTGCCTGGAGGTACCTAGCTTTCCAAGAGGGGAGTAAAAGTTCACTGTCTACTAATCCCAAATCCTTAGGATAGATCGTCTGCCAGAGTTAAGAATGAAAACAATTGCACTGATAATATCTTAAAACTGTAGGCATATTATGCAGTGTTCAAAATGTTTCTGTTAGTACCGGGAGCAATTGTAAAAATCTAAAACAAAACAAAAACAGTGCTTACTTAAACTAGAGAGAAAAATGTATTAATAATGAGTCTATGCTTAAAATACTATGAGCCCCATCTATATCCATATCTTATATGAGGAGCTACTAACCTGGAATATTTTATTTTTTTAAGATTTTATTTATTTATTTGACAGAGATCACAAGTAGGCACAGAGGCAGGCAGAGAGAGAGAGAGGAAGAAGCAGGCTCCCTGCTGAGCAGAGAGCCTGATGCGGGGCTCGATCCCAGGACCCTGGTATCATGACCTGAGCTGAGGGCAGAGGCTTTAACCCACTGAGCCACCCAGGCACCCCACCTGGAATATTTTAAAACACATATGAAGAAGGCATCACAAGGGCAACCAAAAGGGAGGCCCCCTCTGTGTTAAAGATATGCAGGATCAAACAATAAACTAGCCATAAAAAAGACCAGTCAAGTGGGTGTATATGGGATTTGCATTAAATGCTATTGTTTAACCTTATTAGACATAAATAATTATTGGTGATAATAAATTAAGCTAGCCAGTGTATCCCCAGTTCAGTTCATTAACTATTGCTGTAGATAGAGAAGTAGAGATTTCTGCTGATGTAGCTATAACCCTAGGGCTACTTATGGACTATTGTGCGTGATGCTACACTCCATAAGACAAAATATACTGTTGGGAAATTTTGCTCTGCACTTTTAACATACTATTTCCACAGTTGACATTTCAACATCATGATTGTTTGCTCTCCTGGGAGATACTGGCATCTTTTGCAAATTTCAGTGGTTGTTGAATAATTGCTGTTGGGATGTTTCTTGCTTCTCATTGGCTGACTTAGTCTCACCACCTCATTACAAGTCTGTGATTTCTTTCCTGAAATCTGTAAGTTTCATCTGCAAGTGAACAACAAAAACAAAAACAAAAAAAGGTGATCAATCCTCTCAGACGTGAGAGACTATAAAATTTGGTCATTTGGCAACACATTCATTCTCGTTCTTTCTCTTGGTCTCCCTGTGTGCAGCGTTCTACATTTTTAGATAAGTGTTGGGGTGAAGAATGAAATCTGTGTCCAAAGAACAAATTGACGCTTCCTGGCCTATCTGGGAATTAAATGAGCTGTTGCTTAAAAAGAACCTATGATGACCTCCTCTGGCAGCACATTGTAGTGTTCTGCCACATGGACAGTGAGGAGTGTTTTCCTAATGACCTGCATTAAAAGGAGAGGCTCCATTTCCCTGAAATGGTTTACTATATAATGTGTCATGAATTAAATGCAATAATGTCAGTCCTTCCAGCTCCCTGATTGCATAATCTGATTATGTTGTTCTTAAATAATTCCTCTCCAAACTATAGCTTTATCTACAAGTGGCTAGAATGGGTCACGAAAGAACCATAGGTAATATTGTTTACTACTTAGGGTTATTACTGAAGGCATCACATTCATCCTGAATTCACATTCATCCTGAGACAGACCATGGCCACTCAGGGAGTTTTGATCCATTTTCATTTGTTCTGACTTTGCATTATGTTAATCAACAGTAGCGATTGATTATTTTGCAGGGAGTGGAAAGGTCAGAAGGATGAATAAACTACCAAATCGTCAATGAGGAGCCTCTGTATTCCTTTGAAAAGAAGGTTCTAGTAGTATTAGGTAGGGCAGAACTAAGTTGGGGGAAATTAAATAGAACTTAATTAAATCCTTCCCATCTGAATTTTAACACCTTTTCTGTAAGAAAATCTTGCCTGATTCCCCTTACTAGGTCTTTCTGGAATATACTCTCTATACCCTTTACTTTAGGTTCACAGAACTTACTGTTATAATTACAAATTTACTTGGAATGAATCTCACCTCTCATTTTTCTTTTTTTTCAAACAAGTCTCACCAGGCAGTGAAATGTGGTGTTTAAAAGGATGGCTTCTAGAGACTCATTTTTAATTCCATCTTAGCTTCTTACTAGTTTTGTGACCTTAGTTTTATCCTCTGTAAAATGGGCACATTAGTAGTTCCTACATCATAGAATTGTTGTAAGGATTGAATGAATTAATCATTGTAAAACACTTAGAACACTACCTGGCACACAGTGAACATTCATCCAATAAGTGTTACCTAGTATCATTCTTTATTTTATTAATGTTCTATTTTGTTAATATCTGCCTTCCCCCTTAAACTCTAAGCTCCATGAAGACAGAAGACATGTCTGTTTTGTTCATTCCCATTACATTCCCATACAATATATGCTACAGTGCCTGGCATATACAGCAATTCAGCAAATGTTTTCTGTATAAAAAATATCTAAAATATATTGCCTAGAAACATGAGATACTCTGGAAGTGAATATGAAGTCAAACACCAAAGGATTAAATTTTTCCTCTCTAAGCGTTATATTAAGGTATTGAATGAATGAGCCCTATTCTATCAGAAAATACTGTATGAGAATATTTTAGGAAATATGATTTGATCCGCAGATATCCAATATATCTTTTGCAGTAAAGTCCAATATACTCTTTTGCAGTGAAGAGCCATGCCATGATGAGTTTTTCAAATACTCTCTATAGTGTATCATCTTTTTAGGACAAGAGCAAAGCAGCAAGCTGTTTGAATACAATGATAGTTATCTCTAATGCTCAGTAAATATAGTCACTCGGCATTAGTATGCTCCTTTTAAAGAAAGTCCTTTGCCTGTGTTTACACAAGAGAGAAAACTAGATATACAGCCACAAAGGAGGTAAATGTTGAGATAAAGAAATTTTGAGAAATTTAGAGACCAAGATAGAGATCAAGACAGAGACAAGGATGGAGGCAAAGAGAACACCAGATGGGCTTGGATGGAGACAGAGGTGGCCAAGAAAGACAAATTTCTATAGGTCAAGCATCCCAAACTAATTCTATGGCGACAATTTCTGGGATATGTCTTATCAGTCAAAAAAATGAGCTTTTGGAAGTTTTTAGAGGAAAGATAAGTTTTAATATGTAATATAGAAGATATCTTGAGTCAGTGTCAGTCAACCAACTGATGCCATTAAATAGTTTTCTAGGCCCAGAGGATGTAGTGTCCGGGCCCTCCACAAACTTTCAGCTTCACAGTGAGAGAGTGTTGAACAGACCCATCAACAAATAAGTAAGTTCATTTCCATTACTGACCAGTGCTCAAGAAGATGATGATGTATTCCATGAAGGTGATGGGTTTGATGGTGGGTGGTTCATCAGGGAGGATGCTAATTGTGAAATAGAAATTCCAGAAGTAAACTGGGAAGAAATCAGAGAGGGAGACAAACCATGAGACACTCTGGACTCTGGGGAAACAAACTGAGGGTTACAGAAGGGAGGGGGCTGGAGGGATGGGGTAACGGGGTGATGGGTATTAAGAAGGATATGTGTTGTGATGAGTGCTGGGTGTTACATGCAACTAATGAATCGTTGAACACTACATCAAAAACTAATGATGTACTACATGCTGGCTAACTGAACATAAAAAAAAAAAGAAAGAAAGAAAAAGCCCAGACATTTGAGCTGAGACCTGAATGTTGAGAAGGAATCAGCCATCTGGGGAACTGGTCTCATTTTGCATAAAAAAGAAGCAGCAAGAATTGTGCTTGAATTTGGTTGTCCAAGGTTGCCCGCCCCTCTTCCTCCAGGGCCATGTATAGCTGTGTTTCTGAATTCAAGTAAATAGTACTCTGATTACTTGCTTTTTTATGCTAAATGCTAAGATATTTTCAGTTGTGCATAGTAATAATAGGTGTGTTCTTTTTAAGTCTCAAAATCCTGATAAAACTTCTATCCTCTTCCTTTATCTGTCCTCTTCTTTCTCTTAACATAGTCTTCTTTATTTACTGTCATTTCCATGTGCTTTGTTGGAATACCATTCTTGGTTGGTCTCTGGGATTCCACGGTTATTTCTCTGGTGCTGTTATGGTACTTCGCTTGAAATAACAGATGAGCATCTGAATGGTTGCCTCAACATTGATACCTCCGTATATTCAATTATGTTTTAAATGCATCGGTGTGGAACATTTAAACAAAGTTGACTATGAATAATTTATAAAGCACAATAAATATTTTCCTGCAGCCGTCTTTAGTGTAAAGGAAATGAATGACACTGAGTTTGCACATGTCATGATTCAGTTGTATTTCTAAACAGTGCCTCGGGCACGATGCAGTTGAGCAATTCTGTCAATCTTCTCAGCATTCAGGTGTCACTTTCCTGATTGACATCAGGGAATCTTTATGTCATCTGGAAGAAAATTTTATGCGAAAGCAGATAATAATTACTCTTGCCTCTAGAGAGAAACCCTGTTAGTCAAATAGGAAGGTAAATGACTCATCAAAAATAGAACCACATCTCAGCTAAAGGTCAGACCTAAACTACATATCACCATTTGTTCACTCCAGCAACAAATCTTCACTGTGTGTCTCTTCTTTTCTGGGCACTGTTACTCGGGATTTTACTCTAAAAGACAATATATCTGGCCCCCAGATGGTCCAGGGAAGGAGATGAGGGAAGGAGTAATGACTGTGCTATGCTATAAATGGTTGGGGGATCCTCAGAGTGTGGAAGGGCAGCAGATAAAAGGGAGGGAGTAATACAACACAGGGGTGAGGCAAGTCAGCTGTGTGTAACTGGAGGGAAGCTGTCTGGAAGTCTGTGGGGCCAAAAGAGAGGTAAAGAGTGTTCTGGGCAGAGAAAGTGACCTACCCACGCATGTGGAGGTGACACAGCTGGGGCACTAGCAGAAGTCCACGTTTGGGCGGACGGCTTCCAAGATGAAAGGAAACTGATATTTTAGGCGATTGAATAAACAGGACAAGATGCCACCACTTCTGTGCTTTAGGGGAGATAAGCATGAGGGCTAGAGTACATAGAGATGTCACGGGCTGCTCTGATGTCCGGTGTAATCTGGAAAGGCAGGCAAGAGGTAGGATACCAGGGTTCTCCAGGACACAGAAAGGGGAGGGAATCATCAACATTGTGAATTTAGCATTTCGAGTGCTGGTCTGTATTATAAAGACAGTTAATCAATTCCCCCATTCCCCCCACCCCTTTTTTTTTTCTGGAAATGATAAAGACCTCTCAAGGTCCCTGTTTTCTTTTTGGGTCTGTGCTCCATGACTGACTTAGAAAACATAGTGATGGTCTTTGGAGGTTCTTCCCATTTTAAAGCCTAAAAGCTTTTGGCAAGAGTTTCAAAGAAAATAATGCCAACAGAGGCTAAAAAAGTTAACAGAATGACTGTATAAGGACAATTAATAGTTTCAGAAATACATAATTCCAGGGCTTATACAGTAAATCAGATGGAAACCCAGAAAACTCATTGTATTTGATTTGATTCTTTTTAGCACTAAATATATTAGTAATTAATTATTCTGTGCTCTCAGAATATGATGTGATTATATATGTTTGTCATCGTGGGGAAGAAAAATTACTGAATGCATAAATCAATGCATTCTCTCTACCTCTCCTATAAAAGGCAGTTATTTGTGGCTTAAGGAGTACAGAGAGATTAGAGTGTGCAAGTTCGGGCTGAGCCCGAATTTTTCCTTTAAAATTCAGGAGATAAAATTCAACACAAGCAGATACTAATAAATATTAAAATGCAGTCATATTCAATAAAGATCATTAGGAAGACAGACCACCTCAAAAAAAAAAAAAACAACAACAACAACAACTAGTAACCTCCCTAACTTGAGTAATGCCTTTAAATCATTCTTACCCTTTAATTCATAGCCTTCCTTAAATGGTACAAGAGTTTGTGTTAGGTGAACTTGAAGGTCAACCTCCAAACCAAATGATAAAATCATAAGTACACTAATTGGCTTTTGGTAGATCATTTAAACTTAATCATTCTGCCCTATCTGATTATTACTGGGCTTGAATGGATACAGGCAATGATTTGACAAGTGAGTTCACAACAGGGCAGCTACAATCCAAATCTTAAATTTGGTAACTAGCCAACTAGGTCTTTTTTCATTTCATATTCAGTGAGGACACTCACAGGGACCCTCCTGGAAAACATAGACCTGTTCGTTCAGAATTCATTGTCCTAGACCTGAGGTCACCACAACTGCTTAAAGAGCCTCTGAGTTTGATCACTAATTCATGAGAAAGAACTCCCTCTGTGACTAGAGACTTTAAGAACTAAATTCAACATTTCCAGTGCCTTCTTACTGTGAGCCAGGATTTGAAAGGTAAAAGAATTAATTATGCTAATGCCTAGTAATGCAAATGAAATAAAATGTCATTGCAGCAAAGCTTAATCATAATTAGTGGATCACAAGTTTTGAAATAAGGTGCTAAAATGGAAATTTACTGAGATACTGTTTAATGGCATACTAATACTCTTAATGGTGTTAAACTGGTCAATGTCAGGTAGCAAGCAATGAATGTGAGTCTATACAAATTTTTAAATTTCCAAATGAAATAAGAAGCTGTTATGCAATTAAACTGACTTTATAATTATGAACTTAATCTAGGGTGCTAAATCAGCATATATATATATATATATATATATATATGCCATATTACATCACAATTAGCTGAACCATGATTTAAATGTACAAAACCTGTACTTGTATCAGTAAAAAATAAAAAAAAAAGGCTCAAGGAATTGAGAAAAAAGCTTATGTCAACTGTGGTGTCAGTCCTAGAGGGTATTTAAAAATAGAAATAATCAGCATTTAGCTGAGTTTTCATTCTCACTGTAATAAAGCAAATTAGCATGTGACATAAGCCATCTCTTAATAATAGTTTCAAGCCGCATTGACATAAAGCAATCAGATTTCCATAGGAAATTTAACTTGTATGCTAGACGGTTTAATTATCTGGTGCACATTTCAATAGTTCCCATTATAAGGAAATATGCCAGAGTTTGTCACCGAGAGTGTCTATAACAATAGTTTGAACACTTCGATAAATTTTAATTATCTTATAAATCATCTGCCTGCTGATACATACGAATGTGTATATTCATTCAAATATTACTTCATTTGACCAAAACCTGGGTGGTGAATTAGTAACTAAAATCACTCTTAAACTAAAAACTTTATTCCAGAAGTTCTTAAAATGTAACCAGTAATCTCATCTTCTTGTAATATGAACATTAAAAAATGGGCAGAGAATTTGACCATTAAATCTAGCTTTGATATCTTACTCCAGAATGCCTCCTTTACCTCTCTGTATGTTATTGATCCTGCCATCCCTTCTGTCCAGAAAATAGATATGCAAACGGATCGTGTCATCTATTTTTATAGTGCTCCACAGAGTGCTTCGCACAGCACCTTCACAGGCATAACATCACGTGGTCTTCCCTGCCCTGAAGTAGTTGTTGGGCTCTTGGTAATTTTTCTCTAGTCACAGTTGAAGAAATGGAAACCACAGTCCCCACAGAACAGTTCTGATCTCAAAAGCAGTCCACAGCCTCCTCGGTATTGCTGAAGCTGATCCATTTTGCTTATAGGATGGTCTTGATGTTTGTTACTCTTATTTTAGACAAAATTGTGACATGAGAGTTAGGCTCTTTTTCGAGGTCAAAGTATCTTAAAGGTGGGGGCGGTCCAAGAAGTTGGTGAAGGTAGGCACACTGACACAATGAGAAGGGATGGGGAAAGCCTGACACCATGGCAGGAAAGAGAGAAAATACGCTTTCTAAAGAGGCTCAAGAGTTCACCAGAAGCTTGGCTCCCGGAGTTCAGTCAGCATGGACACCTGCTGGCTCCATGGCCCACCAGTCAGGTACAATGACTACTGTAGCATCAAAATGCTGTGAGTCATCAGGGAAGAATCAACTGTGTCAGCCCAAGGAAGTGTGCTGGTTTTATTCATAACACTAATAATAATAATAATAATGATAATAAGGAGCCTGATATTTATCAAGTATTTACTACACATTAGGCTTGTGATACAGCCTCCCTAATCATCATATTCTCCTTCCATCAAGCCTCCTCTTCCCTCCCATTCACCCGTGGTTTCTTAACCTCCACCTGTAGACTCAGACTTGCACCAGTGTCCAGGGCTTGTGCAAAATGTAAGCAAGAACACTGTGATGATATTTGCCTCATAATAAAACTCAAAAACCAAATCACCATTCCTTTTAGTCTGGTTTAAACTTTGGGTCCTGTTTCTTGTCACTGGGCACCTGCTTTATTTCTAAACTATCAGTTTGTGTCCCAGTGGTGATGACAGTACCGTATAGACTTTAAAATCCATGAAAGAAAAGACAGTATTGGTCCTACTACTGTAGTCTCAGTAATTAGCATCCAATGATGGGCATAAAATAGGTGCTCAAAATACGTATCCAACACTTCATTAAATCAACTGAATGGACCACCAGTCTAGCCCTTATACTTAGATTCTCTTGGTGTAACGTTCTTAATCTCAGCAGCAGCAGAATTATTATAAATTACCACTTACTATTTACCATGTGCTGATGCTTTATATGTATTATGTTATTTAATCCTTACACACATTTTTGCAAGGTAGGTGTTTTCATGGCACAGAAAAGGAATATGAAGCTCCATGAGGCTAAATGATTTTCACAAAGTCTGTTACACACAACTGGTAAAAAAACTGCAGTTCAAACAGAGATCTGAGATACTCCACATAGAGCCACCATGTTCTCCTCTGGACTTTCCTGGGAATTGCCGTGACTTTCTGAACCCCAGACCAAGGTTTTGGACCTTCTTGCTTGCTGATAGTCTTTCCTGCTGTCACATGCCTCCCTGTCCTTGGTTCACCCTTTCCTGTGTTGGGACAGTTTGCCTGAGCTGACTGCTCTCCTAAGCACCACATAACTACATGTCTTCAATAGTCATATCCCTTTGATCGTGACAGTTTTAAGCACCAGAGGTTGTGCCTGGGCAGGGTATATCTTAATATGAGTGGTCTGGGAGAGCAGGGCTCAGAGAATGAGTGGCAGCCAAAGGCTTTAAAGACTATAAAGGGTGAGATGAGAGAAAAAAAGGTATAGCCATTTAGAACAAAAGGCAGAAATGTGGTGGAACATGGATGAATAAGTTGGGTATCAGTAATTAAATGGAAATCTAATGAGAAAAATATGTGATCACAAGCAGAGTGCTGATAACTTGAGTAATCACCACAAACTAGTTAACTTGTTTTGCTCCTGACTTCCCTTTTTGGAAATCAGCCTGGAATGAAGAAGGACTGAGTTGATTCAAAGGGTAGAGCATGCATGCTTCCAGTGTTTCCCCTGCCTGAAGACATGCATCGCTCTAACCATGGCCTGGCATGTCATAGGCTCGCAACACGTTTTGTTGGGTGAATAAATCAGCCAGTTGTTTTTGAAGATAAAGTTATGCATGCCAACATTTCCTCCTACGACCAGGTCAGTCTACCAGTGTCCTCTCTATTCCAGAAGGTGAATTCCAGTCTTCTCCATTTCGCTGTAGTGAAATAGACTACACCCAGCTTGACTGGCAATATTATGCCAGCTGCACCGTGCTCCGTATTTCTGCCTTCCAAAGCATTCATTGTGCTCTACTACTTGGTTATGTTTTGTTGTATATATCACTCAAAAATCCTGAGGGATATGCCCTAAGATCTTTGCTGACACCACCATACATTATGGTGGGACGCCATTACAGATTATAGTTTCAACAACGAAATTCAGTAAAATCTAAATGAAAAATTTAAGTGCACCTTTCCAAACTTTCTTCTTCTACCAAGCACAAAACGTATGTTATTCATTATACAACTGGCTTTCTTTGTTCAGTTGCTGTTAATGAAGAAATACAAGTCTTGCATTTTACAAGAGTTGCTACAAATGAAAGGACGGATGAGGAAAACTGTTGGGAAGCCAGGTGCCTGCTGGATAGCAGGCTCACTCCCTCCCCAAGGCCCAGAAACCAGCCGCAGGGAGCACATCATGCTGACCCATGCCATGACACATTAAAAGTGACTGGATTCCATGAGCCTTTAGGATTACTTGCAAATAATCGGAACTACAAATATTAAGTCTATAAAAGTCACCACTCTACCTCACGTGTTCTTACCAAGTGAAAGGAATGGTTTAGAGTACTAGCCAAAAGCACAGGCTTTCAAGTCCTACAAAGCTGAGTTTTTGGATACAGGCTCTTATTTCTTAGTAGCCGTGCAACCTTGGAAAAACAATTTTTTTTTCGGTTTTTGTCATTTATTTAAAAAAGCTAATCATTGTCGTTGCCTCATGAGGCCATTGTGAGGATAAAATAAGACAATATGCATAAAGCACCAGGGCTATTGGTAGATATTAGCTCTTCATTTATATTATTATTATTAGATTACAGTTTCTGGGCAGGGACTCTGCCTTCTGTTTGCCTGAATCCCTAATGCAATGGTAAAAAAAAACAAAAAAAAAAAAACAAACCCAACCCAGTTCATTTATTTAAAAGCCTGGGCTGCTAAAGGAATAAGCTTTAATTTTTAGAAAAAAAGTCTTCTGTGTAATATAGGTCAAATGAGGTATGAGATAATGAGAAGCCACAAACCTCCTGCAGCCTCCTTGGCTGAGGAGAAGCGATAGCAGGGGAGAGCACGAGTTCTGAGCCCCTTGAACACTTTCATTAATCAGCAGACTCATGAAAGGGAGGGAATTTCATCTCTGTTAAAAGTAGTGGAGGGGCACCTGGGTGGCTCAGTGGGTTAAAGCCTCTGCCTTCGGCTCAGGTCATGATCCCAGGGTCCTGGGATGGAGCCCCACATCATGGGGCTCTCTGCTCAGCAGGGAGCCAGATTCCTTCTCTCTCTCTCTGTGTGCCTCTCTGCCTACTTGTGATCTCTGCCTGTCGAATAAATAAATAAAATCTTAAAAAAAAAAAAAAGGTAGTGGAAATATTATGCTCATTTGAGCTTTCTGAGCTTTTGGCCTAGAAGGCAAAACTAAATGGTTTGCTTGCCCAGGAAAGAGCTGAGAGAATTTCATTTCTTTCTTCACTCTCCAAGCAAACCTGGCTTCACTACCTCCTTTCTTCTGTCAGGGAATGTCTCAAAGCATCTGGCAAGCTCTTGACTGCAGCCAATCCTGTTTCTGAAACTTTTACTGATCCAGAAAATAGCTGAATCTGTGCTCTTGGGAAAAACAAAGATTGATGGGGGATTTCCAGTAGTTGGCGCCAAAAATTCCTTAATTGTAAAGTGACGCTAGAATCAGCGCCAAAGAGAGAAGGGATTTGGGTTTAGTTTTTTTTTTTTTTTTTCTTTTTGTGTATGGAGGTGGAGACAGTGGGAGACAGATACTCTGCAGTGAACATAGTGTCTCCCAAATAAATAGCCTCCCCCAGCCTGAGACAGAGTTGCTGTTTTCCTGTTAGGGAGTTGGTATAATTGGTATCAGTAAAAGACATATTGCAGGGACTGTTGTGTGAAAATAAACAAAAAAGAACAATAACAAAGAAAAAAAATACATTGCAGTCACTTTAAAAGCACTTCCAACACAGTGACTTAACTCTAGGCAAATTGTAAGAGCTACCTAGCTTCCTAGGCCTTCCCTGTGCGCTGGGCACTTCCCAGGCATTATTATGTTCTCACGTTTAATTCTTACAATGAATCTGTAAGGAAGGAGGTAGCATTAGCCCTGTTTTAGAGATAAGGAATTTATGACTCAGAGACACTAAGTGACTTGTAGAAGGCCACTCGGCTTATAAATGATGGAGCCAGAATTTAAGAGATTACCAGGATTACTGTCCCTAGCCATTCTGCTTACTGCCCCAGAAAATGAGAGACAAGCTCAGCTGACTGAAGAAGACTGTGGCCAAGCCAGCATGGAGTGTTTGGGACTTAAGGAAACATTTGCAGACACTACAGAAGAGGAGAGTAAAGCATCAGAGGATACAGAAGAAGATGGTGGTTCCAACCATTACCTGGGACTAGAAATACAGTATCTAGTTGAAAGAGAATGGATGGTCAGAATGAGACCACAATATTCATTAAATGTGTATGTTTTTGTGAATGGTTACATACATTTACCTATATGTAGTACTTAGTCGTTTTATATACATTTTCTATTTTTGCGAAAGTCCCAACTGCAAGTGCTTGTCTAGTACAAATATTTGCATCCATCTTCCGTACTAATCATAAGTATTTAACTTTTCCTGGCACCTACTTCCCCCTTTCCTACTCTTACTACACCCTGTTAGTTTCATTTACAGTAGTTTTTATAATTTATAATTAGTGTTTCTTTGTCTGCATACCTGTGTATTGTCTAGTTCTCACTCCCGTTACAGGCAATGGGAAATTTCTTACAGAGGCATGGTTCACAGTAGAAGCCTAAAGTATTTTTCTTGATTGAATGAGTGCTCAGTTGAGGATTCTATTTCCTGACTGATTGTTAAACGTTCTTCATATTTGGTGAACATTAGCTCTTTGTCTGTCAAATTTGTTGCATCTATTCTCCTTTTTTCATGTTCCCTTTGTCTTTTATGTTGTTTATGATAGGTGTTTAATCTAGAAATAAGATATATTGTAATATTCAGTTTAATGCGTTTCTCTTCATCATGATTTCTGAACATTTGTACCTATTAGGTCTTTTTTTTTTTAAGATTTTATTTATTTATTTGGCAGAGAGAGACACAGTGAGAGAGGGAACACAAGCAGGGGGAGTGGGAGAGGGAGAAGTAGGCTTCCCACTAAGCAGGGAGCCCAGTGCGGGCAGATCCCCAGGACCCTGGGATCATGACCTGAGCTGAAGTCAGATGCTTAACAACTGAGCCACCCAGGTGCCCCTTTATTAGGTTTATCTTTTTTTTTTTTAAGATTTTATTTATTTATTTGACAGACAGAGATCACAAGTAGGCAGAGAGGCAGGCAGAGAGAAAGAGGAAGGGAAGCAGGCTCCCTGCTGAGCAGAGAGCCCGATGCTGGGCTTAATCCCAGGACCCTGAGATCATGACCTGAGCTGAAGGCAGGGGCTTAATCCACTGAGCCACCCAGGCACCCCTAGGTTTATCTTTTAATGATTTGCTATTATACTTTTAACTCTTAAATGATCTGGAATTAATTTTTAACATATGGTGGAATTGAGAATTTAAATGAAATTATTTTCACAAACGATTATTTTCTCAATCCCTAATTTCATGTGTATTTCTTCCATATTCCTTATGATTTGCAACATATGATATATCAATATAGTCTATTAAATCAATGTACTTCTTTACATACATTAACATATCTGTTCTATTCATTTACCTATTAATCCTTTTGCTACTACTTCCCTGTTTTAATTATTGTTTCATAAAAATTAGGTTTTCTGATGTATTCTACTGTCTCTTCAGACAAGGCCCCTCTATCATTTTTCTGTTTCCAAATTCTCTTATCATTCTTGCCTGACTTTACTTTCTGTGGAATTTTAATATTTTACTAGTTATCAATACCGTGTGATCATAGCTGGTGAAGCAATCTTTCCTTGCACCACTGACTGATCCTCCAACACTGGCAACTTCATTGCCATCCTGGCAGCTCCTCTCTCCCTCCACCTCTGCACTTGACTTGTTGAGATTCCATGCACACATTTCAGCATGACCGTTCTTGCCCTATACTTTTTGGAATTTTCACCTCTGAACCAGTGTAGGAGCAGATTATGATGGGAATCACACCTTACACATCAGTGGAGCAGAGCAGCATGTCATCTTAGGTAGAAATAAAGATTAAGTTCAACATGTAGGAAAATTATTTGAAAGCCCCTTACATTATCTATTTAGTTTTGCATGTATGGTTTTTGTGTACAGAAAACTATGTGCAGTAATACACATATATTATAATACATAATAATACATATAACATGTCATATATTACACTCATTTAGGGGAGATTTAATGGTATATTTTCTTTCTCCCTACATTCCTCTACTGAGTCTGTTTACTTTATGTAAATTGAATCCACTTATGAGGCAGTTTTACTCTGTCTGCATGGTTGAGAGATGCCTCCTGATTCTTAGGTTATTTTGTTATTGAATCTCTGATTTAGGAGTAGCAAAATTTATATATACATTTATTTATTACTTTTTTATTTTAATTTATTTTATTTTTTTAAAGATTTTATTTATTTATATGACAGAGAACACAAGTAGGCAGAGAGGCAGGCAGAGAGAGAGGAAAGGAAGCAGGCTCCCTGCTGAGCAAGGAGCCAGACGTGGGGCTAGATCCCAGGACCCGGAGATCATGACATGAGCCAAAGGCAGAGGCTTAACCCACTGAGCCACCCAGGCAACCCCAAAATTTATTTTTTAAAAATTACATCTTCCAGGCCATGGATTTGCTCTTTTGCAAACAGCAAACTGTATGTAAAACATAGATTTTGATTCTCAATTTGGTTTTATGAGTCCTGTTTAACTTTTGCCCCAGATTTTTATGGAAGTTTTACTATTAGGCTTGAATTTCAGTGTTACAAGTTGTCATATATTTGTGTGTGTGTGTGCACATGTGCACACCTTTTATTATTATATGGAGAGAAACTGGAAGATGCTGCATCCGAGGCTACTAGATAAATACAATATCACTAGATGCTGCCAAACTATTATTTAATATTTGTTTGAAGAATGATGTTAAAGGATAAATCTGTTAAAGGATTAACTTCAACTGGAATTTCTTAATAGAATTGTTTATAGGGATGACTGTAATTATATGGATTAATAATTATCCCTGACAGGGGAGGGAAGGTTGTCCTTCATATCACTACCATGTCACTCTAATGCTAAATGCAGTTGTTTCTGCCTAGAGCTAAATGCTCAGTATAATTAGCTAATTTCACTTCCCTATTTAGCAAGAGGAGAGTATTTTCATCCCTGCTTCCTTGCTCCTCACATACCAATTTATTCCGCCCCCTGAACAAGTTTATGGGTGACCCTTTCTTCCATCTAGGGGCAAAATATTGGGTCTTGAGGCTCTGTTGGAGTTGTCCTTCTTAATGGTTTTTTTTTTTTAGATTTATTTATTTATTTGACAGACAGAGATTGCAAGTAAGCAGAGAGGCAGGCAGAGAAAGAGAGAGAGGAAGCAGGCTCCCTGCTGAGCAGAGAGCCCGACATGGGGCTCAATCCCAGGACCCTGGGATCACTACTTGAGCCAAAGGCAGAGGCTTTAACCCACTGAGCCATCCAGGTACCCTGTCCTTCTTAGTTTTTCAGTGCAGAGATTATGATCATAGCCTAGGACTTGAGGTAAGCAAAAGAAAACTGTGTTGGGACAAATACTACCTCTGATTAACTAAGAACCATGTGACAAGAGATGGCTGAGATATGGTCTTTAACCTAAGGAAACTTTCAGTATAGCGTGAAAGATAAACACTTAATCGAATAGCTACATTATGAAGAGTTCTGTATTAGAGGAATGACCAAAATGAGACCATGACACAGACGTGAGATGATTAATTCTGCTTGGTCAGGAGTCAGAGGAACAATCAAATGAACAAAAACCCAGTTCACCATTACAGGAAATCAAGAGGGCAAAAATATTGTGAAGAAAAAAAGATCAGCAGTTCTGTCAACTGTATTTCAATTAAAAAAAAAAAATTTAAAGGTTAACAGCAGCAGAAATGATAGTAAATAGTACATGAGTTAGTTTCAGGAAATCTGCATGAAGAGCTGAGTTTTGGAGGATAAATACGAGTGTCCCGGAGATGCTGAGAGAGTAACATACCCCATTTGTGTAGGTGTAAAAATGCTCACTCTGCTACAAGAAAAATAAATTGTCCACTATGACTCATCTTGTGTACGTATTTGGAGTGTTGGAGGTGAAGTTAAAGACTAGGAATGGCCTCCTAAGCCATACTATTGACTCTGAAATTTGTTCTATGGGTGACTCAGAGGTTAGGGTGCAGAAGAATGGTATGCTCATATTTATGTTTTAGAAGGAAAGCTGGCAACAGAGTAGGGAGCTGAGGCCAAGAAAGAAAATAGTTGGGAATAATTTGTTCCTGCCAGCTAAATGTAGAGCGCGCCCTCCGTTCCTTTTTGCTTCTGGAAGAGGGTTAAAGCAGAGGAGGAAATAGAAAGGAAGAAAAAGCTAAAAGAGGACAAGAATATTCTGGAGGAATTTATATTGATCAATTGTAGGAGTGAAGAAGGGAAGCTCCCATTCCTCTCACCTCAAGATCACTTGTATGGTATCTCGGGCCTGGAAACCAGGAACTACCTACTAGATGCTGTCTCCTGGTTTCTAACACCTTTTTTTGCCTATCACATCTGATCTTGTCATTAAATTTTAATTAAAAAACAACAACAACCACAACTTTCCTCATTTCATTCCTAACATGACAATGCTGACTTGCAGTTTAAACACTTAGCACCTAATCAAGATCCTTATTTTCCCTCTTCCTGTTGAATGCTGCCTGGAGATGATTCTCCAAAAGTTCTGCTTTTATCATTACAAACCCTGCTCAGAAGCTTAATTTGAAGGACAAAAGTTAAGTTCTCAGGATAAATTTTAAAAC
Source organism: Mellivora capensis (assembly GCA_004024625.1). Classification (NCBI taxonomy): domain Eukaryota; kingdom Metazoa; phylum Chordata; class Mammalia; order Carnivora; family Mustelidae; genus Mellivora; species Mellivora capensis. The sequence goes on from PISX010006316.1 coordinate 82,455, forward strand.
CCCATCCTTCACAGGCACCTGGGTGGCTCTGACGGTTAGGTAAGTGTCTGCCTTTGGCTGGGTTCATGATCTCAGAGTCTTGGGATCCAGTCCCGCTCAGTGGGGAGCCTGGTTCTCCCTCTCCCTCTGCCTGCTGCTCCCCCTGCTTGTGTGCAGGCTGTCTTTCTAATAAATTAATATAATCTTTAAAAACAAAAACCAAAACCTCCATGCTTCCTACTAGCATGATAGCTCTCATTTACTGTGGCCTTTGGCCATAGTCTTTCTCCCATAAATCCCTTCTGAATCTTCACTCCTTAGTCTGCTCCTATTAAAATTCTTTTGGTCCTTCTTAGAATTAAAAGTTCAGCTCAAATCCTATTTCTCATTACACATTTTTAGGTGGGTAACGGGAGGCCACACTTACCTTATGTTAAGCGCTTGAAACTTTATTTAGAAAGCCTTCCTCATTTCTCTACATATATTATTTGTCTGAATGTTTGGAAGTTCTCAAAAATATCCGATAGCCTAGTTTCCAGTGGGAACATGTTTCATTCAATTCAGCCAGTATTTATTGTGCACCTAATATGTGGAAGGTATCATGCTAAACATTCTCAGGATGCCAGTGTTAAGGGATAAGTAAGTCAAATGTCTGCTCTCAGAAAGAACAGCTAACAAATTTATTAATTGGAGAGTTGTTTCTACTTGACCTGCACGATTAATGATTTGTGACTTTTCAAATAAGAAACGATAATAAGAAAAAGTACTCTTCCTTCATTGATTTGGTGAATTCCATAAGTAGATGAAATTGTGATGGAAGTTCCATAAATGTGTTTAAATGGCACACATTTCACATTTCACAGCAAAAATCCCTTCTCAATAGACACAAATACAATCAAGCCTTCAGTAATGAACTATACACTTTATCCTATTGTATATATTGCTAGTTAGAACATAGGTCTTCATCCATTCGGGCTGTTATAACAAAATATCACAGACTGGGTGGCTTATAAACAACAGAAATTGATTTCTCACAGTTGTAGAGGGTGCCAGTTTAATTGAGTAAGGGCTCCCTGCTGGGTCACAGCCTGCCAACTTCTCACTGGGTACTCACACAATAGTAGGGGCTGGCTCTAGGGCATTAATCTCATTCATGAGGATTCTGCCTTCATGACTTCGTCACTTCCCAAAGGCCCCACCTCCTTCTGCCATCATATTGAGCATTAGGATTTCAGCATGAATTTTGGGGAAACACAAACATTCAGACAGTAGTGCCATGTGTATTAAAAATGCCTTCCTCGGAGGCTAAAAGTTTAGGAAACTGATGTATCCATTTTCCACACCATCCTTATATAAGTGCCTGCACTGTTTTAGATTTCTCTGCTATTCATTTTAAAGGAAAGCAAACATAATTTATTTTAATTATTTCACCTGAGAGGAGAATTTAACAAATGAGTTACTACCAGCCATAGTTAGAAATGGAATATATGAAGAGGACAAGCTATAAGGAGGTAGACAAGCCTGATAAAAATTTAAGACCAGCTGGGTCAGCCCTGATATTTACACCAAAACCCATTTGCCCTCTGGTACTCTTAGTAAGGAAAATCAGTTGTAAGGACTCAGTAATCCCATTAGATAGGAAATATAGTTTTCCAGATGACGGGAATTTTATCCCAGAGGCATTTGAATATTGCAGGGAAAAATGAAGGATTATTAAGTAAGGCTCGGAAGAAAGCAAGCATACCCTATGTTACCATCTTTGGCCAATGGTTTCTAATTCTTCTTTTTCGTATCTTTAAATACAGAATCCCCTTCACCTACAACTGAGTTTAGAAAATTCATTAAGTTCTGATGCTGATGTCACTGTCTCAATCCTGACCATGAACAACTGGTACAATTTTAGCTTGTTGCTGTGCCAAGAAGACTGGAACATCACCGACTTCCTCCTCCTTACCCAGAAAAATTCCAAATTCCACCTTGGGTCTATCATCAACATCACCACCAACCTCTCCTCCACCGACGACCTCTTAAGCTTCCTGCAGGTCCAGCTTGAGAATATTAAGAACAGTACGCCCACCATGGTGATGTTTGGCTGTGACATGGAGAGTATCCGGCGGATTTTCGAAATTACCACCCAGTTTGGAGTAACCCCCACTGAGCTTCACTGGGTGCTGGGGGATTCCCAGAACGTCGAGGAACTGAGGACAGAAGGTTTGCCCCTCGGGCTCATTGCTCATGGAAAAACGACTCAGTCCATCTTCGAGTACTATGTACAAGATGCCATGGAACTGGTTGCAAGAGCTGTAGCCACGGCCACCATGATCCAGCCAGAACTCGCGCTTATCCCCAGCACCATGAACTGCATGGAGGTGGAAGCCACAAATCTCACTTCAGGACAATATTTATCAAGGTAAGATGCAAGGCCTGTGTTACATCCCCACTCACACGGTTTGACTGGAAGCAAAATTTCCCTCTCTCTCCCCTTTGCAGAAATCTTGACTTTGAGTAGCTTTCAGCTCTAATAATATTTCTGAGAGGCTTTTGGTTACATAAGCGAGTATTTAATGATCTGTCATCTGGAATTTGATCTACAGATTTGAAAGCGCATGGTGTGTCATAGGGAGCACACAGTCCTGCTTTTAAACCCTGGCTTAGCCCCTTACGAGCTATTTGTTCTTGGCAAGTTGTTCAAAAACTCTGACCCTCAGTTTTCTAATTAATAAGCTAGGATTACATTGAATAGCTTGATAGATGATAATTAAGATACCATGAAATTATATATGAAAAGTACCTAAGACCATGCTCTGGCTTCATAGTAGATACACAACAAATGTTTCTCTCCCTGCCCACTCTTATATCAACGGACTTAGACAAATCTTTCAAAATCTATACAGAGAAAAAAATTAGTTGAGCAAGAAATGGATTTTTCTCTCTCCTCCTAGGCCATGATGCTTAAAGCATTATAGAGTCATAGTGGAAGACATAGACCCTGGAGTTAGACTCTCTGAGCTTGAATTTTAGCTATGCTACTTACTGCCTGTGTGACTTGGTCAAGTTACTTAACTTCTCTGAGCCTTATTTCCTGTGTCCTCTATCCATTTATGTAAAAAGGACATAACAAGGGGCGCCTGGGTGGCTCAGTGGGTTAAAGCCTCTGCCTTCGGCTCAGGTCATGATCCCAGGGTCCTGGGATCAAGCCCTGCATCAGGCTCTCTGCTCAGCGGGGAGCCTGCTTCCTCCTCTCTCTCTCTACCTGCCTCTCTGCCTACTTGTGATTTCTGTCCGTCAGATAAATAAATAAAATCTTTTTTTTTTTTAAGATTTTATTTATTTGACAGAGAGAGACACTGCAAGAGAAGGAGCACAAGCAAGGGAAGTAGGAGAGGGAAGCAGACTTCCCACTGAGCAGAGAGCCTGAAAATAAATAAAATCTTAAAAAAAAAAAAGGACATAACAATAGATCCTACTATCCATGGGGTCCTTGTAATAGATGGATGATAGCTAGTTAGCTAGCTAGCTAGCTGGCTAGGTGGTAGATAGGTAATAGATAGCTAGCTGGACAGAATTAAGAGTTCCATAAGAGTTTTACTGCCATAAACTTGGAGTTTTACATATATATACACATACATATATACATATCCATATATATGTGTGTGTGTGTGTATATAGGCACCTCTAATTACATACTTTTTTATTTAAGTACCTTTCTTCTCCAGTTTCTCAGTCTGGTTCAGAAGCTAGAATGAGAAAGCCCATTTAATTTAAAGAATACCCATAATATGGAAATAGTTTTCATGATCCCCGGGAAAAGGAGACTGTTGTTAAAAGATATTCTATAGGAACCTAGTTTTTTGTTTTTGTTTTTGTTTTTGTTTTTGTTTTTTCATGAAAAGGACCATCTGTGATCAGAAAAACCAGATAAATTTTTGCCCTTTTAGAGGTGAGGGCTTAGCTCCAGGCTGGTCCCATTTTTAAAGTTTATTTACTTATTTTTAGTAATCTCTAAACCCAACTTGGAGCTCAGGCTCACAACCCTAGATCAAGAGTCTCATGTTCTTCTGAGCAGGCAGCCCTCTTGGAGCAAGGACATCTCACTGAGAAACAAAAGACAACTCAAGTGTCTTGCATTTTAGAAAGACATGACTATATGATGAAATGTCAGGTGGTCATAATCATTTTATATTTAATCTGTATATGTATATAAATTAATCTAATATGTATATAGATTGAGCACCTACTATGTGAAAGGTGACATGCTAAATGCCATATATTGGCAAAGTTTAATCTATACACTCCCTAAAGAAAGTTGTTAATACAATAAAATAATTCAAAATTCACTTATCAGGAATCTACTGATAATAAAATTAGATATTCTGTCATCATCTGAACTTTCCATTTTCCCCATATTGTATTTGAATTTCCACAAGATTAAAGTCTTTGCCTATTTTATTTTATAGATGCTATCAATATTTAATCTTCTATTTTTGAACTAGCACATAATTGAGGCTCAGGATTTTATCTGGGATAAGAAAATTCTCCTTCATAACAAAAATATAAGCAAAACTTTTATGTGTAATTTTGAATAGTCATTATTTTGGAAGGACAATCATAAATAGCAAATAGGAAAAAGCCCTTATGAAAGCTACATTAAGTTATTTAGCATCTTTCTGCCTCATGTAAAATGGAGAGCACAAGAAAAATGATTCTGTTTGGATCCTAAAAATGTTTAGAAACTACAGGGAGAAATATTTGTTGACTTGGGTTGTATATACCCTAGGGGTTCATTTTATCAAGATCAAACTGATCTTTCTGGCTCCTCAAGGTTTAATTTATATTAAAGCTATGTGCCTCCTTTCACAAGGATCCCATGGTACTTTGTACATGAAATTATATGGTGGTACTTAGCCCATTCCATCATCATTATTTGTCTATGTGTCTGACTTCTGAGCTAAAGTATAAACTTTATTAAGTAGAGACACTATTATTCAGCCCAGTTTAATGCCTAGCACATAGCAGCCACTTAATAGACATTTATTGAAATAGAAGGAAGGAAAGGAAATTTTATATTATATTTACATCCTATATTATCTGTGGCCATAGAAGAAAAATAGGTGGTTGGTAGGTAAATAAAATTTTGTCTAAATTAAAAACATAGTCTTTTTTAACTTAGGTGCTTAGTGTCTTTCTTCTTTTCCTTTTTTTCTTTTTTTTAATGGAATATTAGGTTTGTGGATAACCTTTGCCCTTGAGGCTGTTTCCACATGTTCATCTCACAAAGTTTGAAAGTTTAAAAGAGTGTAAGGTTTGGAGCCCAGCAGCAATTCACTCTGTAAAAGGATCAGTGACAATGTGTTCATCTCCATGGATGTGTTTGAGAGTGAATTCCAAGAACTTCAGGAAACATGCCTAGGACTTCTTTAGGCTCCCTGAGGAATATGGTCAAAGAGAAAGTTTCAAAGGAAAGTGGGCTAAACCCTGGAAGGAATCTTTGTAATGAATAACTGAAACGCTGCCTTAAGCCATAAAACATCTGTGGAATTTCCATCAGTCTTATTTATTGTGTTGAATACAGTCTTTTAGGAAGTTTGTTATTCTCAGTCCATAAGTCACATCTGCATACAGTAATTTTCTTAATTGTTCCTAAGTTTTGTGAGGCTGACCCTACGCCTTCACTGCGTAATGAAAGTCATGAGGATAATGAGCCATGAATAGCGGGTGTCAGTTATGTAAGCTTCCATTTCTCACACAGTCATTTTCAATTTGGCCTGACAGAATTGTTAACATTTTAAAATGTTAATGAAATCACCAAAAACATGGATTTTTCAGCATAGGCTTTAGACTTGAAAAATGATTTCTCATGACAGACTACATAGATGTCATTAAAGGCATAAGGGATTTTATTCTTCCAGGGTCCCCACTTACCAGAGCTAATATCTAACAAAAGTACATGTAGATAAAACCCGTTGGGAGCTAAGTTCATAGTGTGATCTTTAACAATTTATTTGTAAGTTGTTTTATAAAATGTCAATTATTTGAAGCGATGATATCTGGTTTGTTATTCAGTAACTTGAGTGTTTTTGTCCAGCCAATGGCTATTTGTTGGACTAGTGTGAGGTAGACAGAATGAAGACATGCATCCTACCATTTTCAACCTGACAGCCTATTGCCTGAGGTTGAAAAGTAAGGAAATGATGATAAAACAAAAAATAGGTGATTCTTAAATAGAGATATGTTCCTATAGACAGAGGAGGAAATAATTAACTATTCTTAGAGACTGAGGAAGAAACACTGGAATTGATTCTTGCCAAGCGAGTCATTTTCTGGAGCAAATCCAGAGTCAAAGGAAATGGCAAAACCTTAAAGAGAAATTTGGTATAGTTGGAGCATACATTGCATGTGAAGAGGATTTGACATGATTCTGGAAAAGTAGTTAATTTGATAGCATGCCACACAGGGCTTTTATGCCAAGCAAAGGAGTGTGCATTTTATATGCATACTGGATGTCATGTGAATGGCTGAACATTAACCATGACATATTCATAAAGTCATAGTCCTGAAATGAATTAATCAGATAAAGTAATACAGCATAAAAACCTTGAAAGTAATTTTTTATTTTTATTTTATTTTTTTTAATTTTTTTTAATGTATTTATTTGTCAGAGAGAGGGAGAGAGAACGAGCGAGCACAGGCAGACAGAGTGGCAGGCAGAGGCAGAGGGAGAAGCAGGCTCCCTGACGAGCCAGGAGCCCGATGTGGGACTCGATCCCAGGACGCTGGGATCATGACCTGAGCCGAAGGCAGCTGCTTAACCAACTGAGCCACCCAGGCATCCCAAAAGTAATTTTTTAAACCGTTACAATAGAAAAATTGTTTTTATTTCTCAAAATTAGTTTTAGCCTTGCCCTCATTTTCTCCCTTGAGTTATAAATGCCAGACTCTGGTGAAAGTAACTAGGAGTTTGACCAACTGTTTCTAGCATTAGGATTTGCCCATGCTTACTTTAGGCCTTAGATGTTAATGAATCCATTGTTCCTATAGAAAGAGCTCTCTAGGATTAGTCATAGCATGTTCAAAGACTGTTATCCTTTCTTTAAGGATTCCAAGAGTCTAGACACTTACAGACGCTTGTTCCCTTGGCATAAAAAGTCCCTGACCCTTTAGCTTACTAATTATAGTCCTGATAGTTATTCTAGCTTCTCAGCCGGCCATAAAATCTTGCTTTCATTCTTTGAACAGCTTCTACAGGTCAGTTCTATATCAGGTAGGCAGTGATTAGTTCACTTACTCATTCGCAACCATTTGTTGAAACTTAACTCGTATTAGGTGAGGATTTTGGCTAATGCTGGAGACATAAAGAATAGAAAATAGGGGCGGGCCCTGCTCTCAGGAAGCTTATAATCCCCTTCTTCTGTTCTCTCACTAAGCAAAGATATGCTTCTCAAATTATCCATATTTTTTTATCCACTTTCTTTGACTTAGCTGTTTATCACTCTTTGATGGGATAACACCCATTCTGCCATTATTTTCTGGCATCAGCTGGCATTGTTAGGCCCTCTCCTCATTTGTCCGGGAAGAATGGTCCAACATACTAGAGACTCTTTCTCCTCCTCCAAGCTATGGTCATCTTCGTGCTTGCATGGTCAAGCAATACCAAGATTCACTGGCCTTTCACTCATAGTAAATGTTGCTTTATTTTACTGATTCTGGACATATTGTTTACAATCTACTATATGCCAGGTATTGTGAGGCACTAGGAAACTTCAGGAAAAAAGACCAAAACAAATTAAAAAATCCTAAGATATAAATCGATGGACCCCATTTTATTCATGGATATTAAAGGAGTTTCAGAAGAACTTGAGGCTGCATGGTATAATTCTAATTTTGGATGTTCTTGCCCACCTTTACAATAATTTGCTGGCACTGTGATTATAGCAAGGTTATTTAATCTTTGGAAACTATAAATCCCTTAACTATAAGGATTCCCACCTTGAAAACTCAAGTGGTGTGCCTAGGGTTGTTTGTCTAGTACTTTATAGGGGAAGATTGTAACCACTTCATCTAAATCCAAATTCCCAATTAATAAGTAATATAAATCTTTCTTAATTGGGATCCTATTACTTTGTAATTCATATTCTTTTAGTCAAAGCTATATTAATCAGCAGGCATGATGAACCATGTATAAGCATTCTTGTCCTGAGGACCCTACTGAGTCAAACTAGTTAGCCTATAGGTTTCATCAGTTACTTATAAGAGATGCAGTTGCATTGAACATGGGAGCCAGGGATTGGAAGGTGGTAACACTGGTTCCTTGTATTCCTAAGGAGAACCCATTGCTGTGAGGTAACCTACTGTGTCCTACTGTTACTCCTAAGTTATCACTCTCGGCTAGGGTGTCCAAGGTGTCAGTACTTCTAGAAAGCACATACCTTGGTGTCATGAATCTCAGGGACCAACATTTAAGTTCTGTTTCCAGATGTTTCCAGTAGGAGCCCCTTTCACTAGCCTAACTTGACTGAAATCCTTTGAACTTGCCACTCTCTGTCACTTAAGTCATGCCAGGAGCTGAGTCTGAAATTTCCACTAAGTCATGGAAGCCTCAAATAAGGAACATTAGACAATAGGTATTCCCTCAGGACTCTGTTTTGATGAAAACAGCTCAAATTTGCTTAGTCCAGCATCCAGCAAGTTTTACACTGTGGAATTTTTCCAGATTAGGAGAGCTTCCAAGCTTTTTTGTGCCGGAGAGGAAATTGTGCTCTTTGTTGACTTTTTTACTTTGTATGCATCTATTATAAAATTTGGAAGCCTGTCAGAAAGAGGTATGAAAGTGCAGAGGGTAACACTGAAGCTCCACGCTGAATTCCAGATCTATCTATCAGGCCACATCCATCACCAGACCCTATAACCCTTTGGATAGATGATTGACTGGTAAATGCCCCATGATGCACCAATGTCAGGGCCGTGCTGCTGGAAGGCATAGCAGCACCTGGGTCAGTGCCGGAGCCAGATCCAGAGAGCTAGCTAGAATGGAGTAAGGAGGGGTATTCCACAAAGCAACCAGGAGCAGTCAAGGGTTGGGCATAGTTGTGGAGAAGGGTCAAGGGTCAAGGTCCCTACCAAAAAGCAAAGGGAAAAGAAAACAACTTAAGGGTATGGAACAGATCTAACCATAATGAGAGAGAAAAACAACAGAAAGGAAAAAGTGCCAGCTTGTCACTTGTGGCACACAAAAGCAGGAAAAAGAGTGTTCTACCCATGTGTCCGATTTTTTAATGTGTCCTATTCACACTGATACTAACACAGCCCGAAAAGTATATTAACACAATCACATGGGCTACTATTTTTCTCCTCTTGGGAAAAAAGCCAAGAAGGACAGGAACTGTCCTTCTGCTGTATAGTTTCACTTGTAAGTAACTGAGTTTTGCTGATGTTGGCAAAGCATAGACTCAAATGATTCGTGTGCTTGTACATATGTACATTTAACATGTTAGTAAATTGCTCTTATCTATCTTAACTGATAGAAATTTATTTGAAAAGCTGAGTTTTGTAAGTTGATGTGACCAATGATTAAAATACGTTGGGGGGACCCTCTGCTCTGAGGGTTGAAATTTAGCAATTTCTAATTACTATTAAATTCCTTACCATCAGAAAGGTTTTCCATTGGACAGATTTCTATTTTTTATATGATCCATTATTTGGGGGAAAATGTATGAGAATTTCAATGCTTTGAACAATTTGTGAACTGCAGATGCAGATACTTCCTGGCTGGCTGAGCCCTATTCTGCTGGCAAAGTGATGAAGAGCTCTTTAAGAGATACAGGTCTGATCTGAGCAGAAGACATGTGTTTAATTGCATTTACCCCATAGACATCACTGAGCGGTAACTCTGACCAGGCACCGTGTTGTGTTGTGCCTAAGATCCAGAGATGGCTCAGAACTCTCTAGGTGCTTAGATGCATGCTCAAGTCTCTTTCAGCTTGACAGCCTGCAGTGTCACAAAGCAGAGCAGTGGGAAGGCCAGGTTTGTTTATTCCTCCCAGACACTCTGTGGAAGAGACCATTCTTGGAATATGGAGAATGTCAAAATCTACACCCTCACTGATTTATGGCCCACAGAGCCAAAGATGGAGGTGATCATCTGCCAAATACTTGAACTTCAGGATTACTACAAAGGATTAGAGAGACCAGTGAAGGCATCATTTCACATGGAGCTTAAGAAATCATCTATATTTAACATTTAATTTGGAGAGCTGTCCCATACACAGAGAACAAAATCAAAGAAAGCAATGTCCTCCGACAGAATTGGACCATGGGTAAGCTCTGTGGCTGAGGTGGCAAATTCATGTCACCGGGCAGGGGTCTGCTGCGATGAAAGGCCACAAAGTGAAAGCTGAACTAGGACCAGCTGGCCATACAAATAGGCAAAGGGTCTCGGGGGCCATTTAAAAAAAGGGAGATGGTTAGAGAGGCACGAAAAGAGTAAAGGGAGATAAGTAAATGGACTTCGCAGGAGGGGGAGCAGGCCTAGGGTGGCAACAACAACAAAAATCATAAAATTAACTGGGGATGGTCAAGAGCTGATTCAAGACAAGAATTCCTTTTAACAGGACAGAGCATTGGTGATTCTCTTCTACGAAGTTCACTGACAGGAAAAGGGGAAGAGAGGAAGAAGAGAAAATTCAGAAAAAATCTGAGAAAGAGCAAAAAGAAATGATGAGAATACCATGAATTATCCCATATCTTAGGAACTGTAAGAAACCTAAGGGAAGTAATCTAGAGCCTGGGGAAGCGACACAAAATGAGGATAATTTAGAAAACAAGGGGCATTAGGGAAAAGTTTTGAAGAATTAAAAAAAATCACACACGTGGATTAAAATACAAACATAAAATATGAATAGCTAATGATTCAGACAACTGGATATCTATAAGTCATCATAAAAGATCAGAACTGGTTGTGAGTTCTCTAAAAGATGTAGGACTATCCAAAGGCAGAATAGTTTGGGGCTCTCCAATGATAAAGAGCTGGAAAAAAAAACCATGTGGGTATGAGCTTGTCACAGATGTGGAAGTGTAGAACTTTGAAGGATGTGAGTTTTGACGGGCAGATTCATTACATGATTGTAGATAATGAATCATGTCGAGAAAAGATGGCATTTCTGAACATTAGTAGATCTCTTCCCAGCTCTTCTCCCTCCCCACAACTCCTGCTCCAAGAAAAGGAAAAGGGGCAACTTTAAGGATATTCCTTTGTCTCATACTAAAAGGGCTTTATTGAGCTTCTGCTATAGTCACTAGCTCTAGAGTTAAATTAAATGTGACCAAGAAATAAATATTTAGATTCACTGCATAGGAGCAAGTCGACCTGACAAGAATTAGGTGGTGCTGCTGTGAGGGAAGTTGGAGAGAATGTCACTAACAATAATGGAGGCACAGGCAAAAATTGAAAATTAAGTTCTCAGAGTCTAAAAAATGTTATAGGGCTTTATGGAGGATGAGCAAATCTCTAATTCCTTGGGGTGGGGAGGAATATTAAATATGATGAGATGATCATGGGAAAAGAAATTCGGCTCATTTTTCAAGATATAAGAGAATGAGGATACAGATTCTTTTAATGATACAAAAGAAAGTTCCCAGAGGGGAAAATAAATTTTATGGCTTTACAGAGCAAAGTAGATATGCCCATGTACAAGTAAGATTAATGGAAGGCAATGGTAAGGGGGGGGGGAGATAAGAGGGCAATTTAAAAAGAAATAAAAAACAAATGAGAGAAGTAGATATACAAAGATAAGTTGAGTTAAACTGCTGGGCACCGGAGAAGACATGGGAGGATGATGATGTATTTAAACAATGATTTGGTTCCTACATGATCAACAGGAAAACTGGAAACAGTGAGGTTATTACAGAACTAGTTCAAAAGCAAGAAAAGGTACAGATTTATAACAAATATAAAAAACATAATGCTAGTAAGACTATATAGTGAATAAGAAAAATCTTAACAGGTATTAAAATCTCTTAAGAGCATGGCAACATTATTTGCAGCAGGAGGTTTTTATGTAAATTTTAGACCAAGTTTTTACAAAGTAAAAATATGATAATGTATAATGAATAATAAAATTAGATAAATTAAGATAAACACTGCGTTCAACATTCTGTTATTAAGGAATATAGAAGTATTTGACACAGTTGATCACTGCCCCTCCTTGAAACATCTCTTTTTCTTGGTTTCTAGAACCCAGTGATGCCTGCTCTGCTCTTAGCTCTCTGGATAACTTCTCAGGTCGCTTTGCTAGTTCTTCCTTAGCAGCGCCACCTTCAGGTGTTCCAGTGCCCCAGATTTACTCCTGGGTCTTCTCTATAATTACTCATCTTGTGATCTCATTTGGTCTCCTTAAATACCATGTCTAGAGGGATGGCTTCCAGTTTCGTAGCTCCTGTCTGCACCTCATTCCTGGGCTCCACACGATCTCCATCTACCTACTTGACATTTGCCTTTCCATTTCTAGAAGTTAGCTCCAACTTAACCTGAACAAATTGAACTGGTAGTTCTTTTTTTAAATTTATTTATTTTTATTTATTTTTTATTATGTTAGTTACCATACAGTACCTCATTAGTTTTTGATATAGTGTTCCATGATTCATTGTTTGTGTGCACCACCCAGTGCTCCATGCAATATGTGCCCTCCTTAATACCCATCACTGGGCTCACTCATCCCCCAACCCCCTCCCCTCTGAAACCCTTAGTTTGTTTCCTGTAGTCCATCATCGCTCACAGTTCTCACCCACATTAAACCTGATTCTTTACCCTGGTGGCACCTCCATGCCTCCACTTGCCAGGGCACAGACTTTGATGTTATCCTTGTGTCTCCTTCTCCTGCAACCATATCTGAGCCAACAGTGGATCCTGCCATTCCCAGCTTCAAAATAGATCAGGATCCAACCTTCACTGCTACCAGCTCAGGCTAAACCATCATCACCTTTTGTCTGGGTGCTGGAAACAGCCTCCAACTGGTCTTTCTGCTGCTGTTCTCTCTTCAGTTCATTCTCAACACAGCACTGGGGTAATCCTGTTAAAATCTAAGTCATGTCATATTGCTTCTCCGCTCAAACCCACCAATGGCTTTCTATCTCATGCAGAGAAGAAATGAAGTCCTTTCAGGGACCCACAACATGCTATTTTCCCAACTCCACTACCCACACATTTTCTCTGATTTTATCTTAAACTCATGCCCCTCCCTCCAATAGGTGTTCCTCAAGCAGTAGACAGGACCCCACTTTCAGAAAGCTGGATTCAGTACTCCCTCTACAGGGAATGTTCCATCCAGATCTCCTCCTTCTGGTTAGCTCCTCCTCTTTCTTCTGCTCTTTATTCAAATACCTCCTTCTTCGCCGGCCTCTTTAATTTAAAATTTCACGCCACTACCATCAACCCAGACACATCTTACCTCTTTACTCTGCTTTATTTTTCTTCCTTTGCACTTAGAAGCTCTAATATCCCATACAAGTACCTATTTATCACATGTATTCTATCTCCTTTGGTAGAATATAAGCTGCATAGATTTGTGCTTTTTTGTTCACTACTATATCCCCTAGCCCCTAGCACAGTGCCTGGCACAAAGTACTACTAAATGAATCAATGATTGAATGGGTGACGTGTGTTTTTTTTAACATCTTTGTTCATTTATTTTAATGAATAAGAAAATGCTTTAATTAGCACGTCAAGTTTTGTGTGCAAATGTGGCTTCCAAAATATATCTTAAATGTATTAAACATTGTTCTTGCTTATACTGTGAACTGTCTCAAAAACAGTTTTTACATAATTTGCAAAGTGCACATTTTATCTTGGATCCTATACAAATCAACACATATTCTTAATTAGTGAGATAATTGGGAGCTTTTACTAAAGTGATAAGTTACCTCAATGCAAATTAACTAATGAGCTTCATTCGTTGAGCAGAGTGGTATCTTGGGAGGTATGCTGATAAAAAACGTAGATACCTGACTGCTTTGTTAAAGACTGGACAGGAGAGGCATGGTGCTAAACTAGGCTCTTACTCAGCGCCAGATCCGAGCCTTTATCACACATGACAAAGCTATTGTAATATTCTTCTAAGTGGTCTCCTGGTCACCATCTCTTCCTTCCTATGTACACAGCGTACCTGTTTCCAGATCAATATTACTAATGCAGACCTCTGCTTATATCATTTCTCTGCTCATGACTCCCCTTTTCCTATTAAATAAAATCCAATCTCATAAAATGGACATGCAAAGCCTCTATAGTCTCGTTGCAATCTGCTTTTCCTATATTTTCTCCTATTTTTCTACCCCACTCTCCAACTGGATTTTTGTCCTTCCTACCCCTTGTTATATTTTCCACCTCCTTACCTTTCCTCATAACATTCTTGAAGCTGGAAGGTTTATTTAGAATTCATTTCTAGGCTAGAGCAGTAGTGTGATCAACACAGAGTGTGGTGATATTATTGGTCCCTGTGACCCTGGCTCTAAATTTCTATTAAAAGACTCTAAGGTCGCTTTTCTCCTTTTTTATACCCACATTGCTGTATGGGCTTACACTGAGCTGATACTCAACTAAATACACCAGGACTTATTTACGTGACCTTCCATCAAGCTGAGTTTCACACATCTTTAGTGTGGTTTGTGGATGAAATGCAACCTTGTGCATTTGGTGTCTTAAAATCAGTACTTTACTTTTTTTTTTTTTAAGATTTTACTTACTTATTTGATAGAAGACACAGTGAAAGAGGGAACACAATCAGGGGGAGTGAGAGAAGGAGAAGCAGGCTTCCCACTGAGCAGGGAGCCCGATGTGGGGTTTGATCCCAGGACCCTGAGATCATGACCTGAGCTGAAGGCAGACGCTTAATGACTGAACCACTCAGGTACCCCCAAATCACTACTTTTCTTTTCGAAGACTATATATATATATATATATATATATATATAGTTTTCTTTTCGAAGACTATATATCTCCTGATAATGCCATTGTTTCTCCACTTACATGGCTATTACCTTAGTTCTTGCCCCCTAAGCCCATTATGAAACAAGAAGAGGAGGAAAGAAACGTTATTCTTCACATATGAAAGTATGCTCAACTCCTTCCTCCTTCCATACCATTTTCTATATAGCTAATTTGGGGGGAGAGGCTTTTTAAAATCAAATCTGATGGTCATGTCCTTCCCCCAATAGAATCCCCTCAATGGCTCCCCATTACCTTCATCATAATCTCAGACCTTTTGAAATTCATTTCCCACCTTTATCTGCAGCCTTATTTCTCACCGCATGTCATCCTGCACTCCCATCTCCAGCTTTTGCATACATATCTCCCTGGGTGATGGTATCAGTCCCCAGCTTCTCTCCCTGGCTCTTTTTTTATACACACTCAATTCTGGCACCTTCTCCTCTAAGAGGCTTCCCTGTCATGTCTGCAGTATAATGTGCAGGAGCCCTTGGCCTCTGTCCCAATGGCACCCATATTTACCTCTGTCATGACCCTTGAATTGTGTCTTTGCTTTTCTTTCTCCGCATTGGAAGACTTTCATATGCTTGAGAACAATGAGTTTGTCTTTCATCTCTGTAACTCTAATGTTAAGAACAGTATTTGCATCAGTTTCTCCTGTCAATAAATTTATTCCTGATCTTTTGTTTTCTTGTTCATCCAAGAAGAATCCAGGCATAATAAAAAGGAACATGGTAGAAACTGATTAGAGCAAAAGTGAGATTTCAATCATTTAATCAGTGGGCATTTAATCTTTGCTTATGCATAGAATTGCAAAGAATACATAGGGGACAATAACTGAAAGCTGTCAATAGATTGTTTTAATTTACCCTCTCTGTAAAACTGAAAATAAAACAGACTGAAATCATCTGTCATAAAGGGGGATTCTCACATTGAGATACCACCTCACACCAGCTAGAATGGCCAAAATCAGCAAGACAGGAAACAACGTGTGTTGGAGAGGATGTGGAGAAAGGGGAACCCTCCTACACTGTTGGTGGGAATGCA